>JAHZNE010002101.1:0-16557 GCA_027744055.1 Callyntrura sp. NNG-2020
TCTGTTACAAATAATGTAATGGTGTGTCGTATCAGATATCATGCAATAGTAGCAGTCACCGTATTGTTCTGTTTCAAAAAGAGAAGAAGCGTTTTTTTAAATTCAACTGTATATACATTCTAATGTTTTATTTTACTACTTACCAAAATACATGTGGCTAAATATCTAGGCAAATGTAATGCTAGTTGAATTTAAATAAGAATAAGTACTTAAATATTTCCTTATCAAACTTGTCCTACTTAATTAAAAATGTAATAATAGCTAATATATAATTGTATTAAATGTTGTATCACAAATCGGATGACAAAAACTAGGACAAATGTTGCACCATGTAGTCTACAGCTAACCACACTAAGTAATTTATAAATCTACATACGCTTTACTACCAAAATGCTGAAACAATTGTTGGCCAACACGGCAGGTAGAAAGGCGTTTGGATATGCTAGTCAATTTTGAAAGTTCCTACCAGTTAAAATTTATTTATACTACAAGTCGGTGGTGCTATTAGTAGTGACCCACTACCCATGGCAAATATGTGTTATTTCCGTACATTGTGTCTGCCTGAATAAAGGGAGTTCAAATTCATGTGTTACCATATTGTTAAGCAGCATACAGAAGCATACTGATTTAATGATTGTCGTATTGCCATCTACGTTTATATAACTTACCCAGAATTACAAGAGCTAATCTCCGTGCATTATAACTTCCTGTTTTGCGGCGTTATGCTAGACATTTCTGTCGGTTTGCTCAAAAACCATTAGGTCCTTAAAGAACTCTGGGTGAGTTTTGAGAAGTCAACATTAATCGATAATATCAAATGCGTTTACAATATATTTTTTCTGATCAAATTACCACCATGAATTGGTAAGCTTGTCAATGGCGACCATGTTTGCCAGAGTCATATTATTTGTACAAGAGTTGATATAGGGACCCTACGGTTGATTTTACGTACAAACGGATTATGGTACCTGGCTTTTTTGACAATAGTGGACGCCGCAAGGATGAGCACATTCTTGTGTCATATTCATACGACGCTGATAAGCTTTCGGTTTGCCGCTGCTGGAAGACGATTAATTAACAGATGGGATTGAACTACCTGGCTTGAACTTTTTCATGATAATGACTTTTTACAATTAGAATAAATAAAATTAGAAATAATCTTATTCATTGCCGTTTCCATTGTCACGAAGGTTAAAGAAAAGATCGAAAATGTGAAATTGTCATCCTGGAAGCGACGAAGAAGAATTCGGAAACGAATAATAGTATTTCATTTCCCAACAGTGCCTTCTGTATGTTTGATTTTTGTCATTCCATTTCTGTGACACTCTGCATTTTCTTGTATTGAACAAAATGTTCATTAGTCTTAGTATTATTTGTCAAGTAATTACCATTTCTCTTATTACTATTTTACATTCGCGTCTAACTTATGGATGGGTTAGAAAAACAGGATATTGTTATTCAAGTTACTATTACCAATGCTACTTGCCAATCCCCTAAAAGCATTAATATTAAGTGTGAACTACGCTACTTCACAAAATACCTTAGTAAAACGAAGAGCGTTTGTAGGAAACCTATAAATGTAATAGAAGTTCTATATCGTGCTTGATTAAAATCCTCGTGTTATGATTCGACATTTGTGACAGTTCCTGTCGTAAGAACAACAAGATAGATTGCCATTTATTTTACTAGACTCACAAGAAAAGAAAAAATTATTTCAAACGACTCGTCGTTTTTTAAATGTAATACTGTTTATAGAAATGCTAATACAAACGCCATATTTAAGAATAGTCGAAGCACACGATATTATACACTAAAGTAAATTTATTTGATGTATTCTCGTAGAAAATAGCTTCAAAGTCACAAATTTTGTAAAATTTGCTACTTTGTATTACATATTTAAGCTTTGTCTTACTAAACAAAAGTGCTTTATCAAGATATGCAATTTGAAATCGATTTTGAGGATAGAAAAACTATACAAATAGACAAAATGGAATTGGTCATATTCATTTTCCTTACAGTTGGAAGTGGATTTTGTGAAACGTTAAAAACGGTAGTTGTAAAGCCGTTCACCGAAAAAAACTACGAAGACTCCATCATTGGGAAATCCGCAATTGTCTTTGCTCAAACACACGGTCGAAGATATTCCATTGGAAATTTGAAACCACTTCTCTTTCCATTTGCAAACGAACATTGTATGATCGTCGTACAAAACTATGAAAACATCGACATAAATCCTGTGGGCGTTCCTATTCAACTTCGCTACCCTGTTTTGGGATACCACTATTCTTTCCTGGAGAAATCTCCCGAAAAGAAAATATCTTCATTTTGGATTCCAAACGGTCTTCAGTTAAACCACACAACTAATTCAAGTGAAAGTATCCCCTGCACCATATCAAAGTTTTTGCGTTTTTTCCTGGAACATTGGAGCCACGTATATCAAATTATTGCTTGGAACTTCTAACTTTGGAGTATTCCAGTCACTCTAAACCTTGGAATTGTTACGTGGTGGTTAACATGTTCATTCCATCCTTCACTCTGCAATACGACTTTTATCGACTATCTTATACAACTGCAGCGTTCTGGATTAGCTCGTACATCTTTGATATCGTAAATTTCCCAGCGTTGGCATCAAATGCCGTTATTCATATTTCGTCCGGCTATTTGACAGAAGCTACAAACCTCACCTATTTAGGGAAAGTGCTAGATAGGTACAAATATGCAATTGAGGGTAACGTGCATCGAATTCTTGACACACACGCTTACATTTTTGCATCAGGAAATAAAAACTGCTTCGATGGAAAACCGTGCTGCAATATACTCTATCTGACAAGTGTAACCAGGGCAGACAATGCGCAATTGACAACACGCAGTTATCTTGTAACATCGTCAGTAGGACGCATTTTATCTCTCCTACTGGCGCCTTCCCCACCAACAGCAAACTTGATTACCGATGCTGGATTCATAATTTCTGAGGCAATCCGGGAACGTTGGAAACTAAAAGATGTTTACTGTAACAACATGTATTGGGGCTCGCGAGACATGTTCAACTCCAAAAAATACAACATTGTGTCCTACGAAGACCGTCTGCATCAATCTGTCCTCTATTTTATTTGGACAATCATGAAAAACTTCACTCTGATGGCGTTGGGTGATTACACATGCCAGTCAAAAAATATCGCTGTAAAATATATGACATCACACCTTCCACCCTATTCTATAGCTTGGGGCATTCATCACAATTACGCAGACACCAAATATACTCATACAGAAAGTACCTTATTTCTGAACAATACCTTATCTGGATTGCAGTTCATCTCCTGTGGCTCCAAAGGGGTATCCAGCTTCCCCTTTCAAGAATTCATTAACGTTTACGACGCTGCCGTTTGGTACGCCGAAGGTCTTTCTTTAATCGTTTTGTCTGCTGCCATGTACTGTGTATGCCAGGATGTTGGAAAAAAATTGTGGCAACAGATTTCTCGGAATATGTACTCTTTAATAAAAGTACTTATAGAGCAAGGCGACCCCTTTCCGGCGGATTTGACAGAGACCGCCAGACTGAGGTGGATAGTGGCTGGAGTGTTGTTGACAGGGATTGTGTTAAGTAACGCCTACAAAAATACTAACGTGTACAACATGATCACACCTAGAAAGGATATACGGTATGAAACCTTTGACCAACTTATGCAAGACAATGTCACGGTATTTGTAAAATCTGACATGGGTTCAAGTTTGCAGAGCTGGCTAGATTTCGATCAATTTCCTGCTGTTTACAATACAGAAGTAGAACCGCACTTCATCTCGGTTTCTATTGGACCGTGGGCTTCTTTTGGAGTAATGTCGATACTTCATAACTTAAATCTAACCATAATACATATGTCTTCGTATGGTATGAACCTGTCACCGGCCATGATGAAGTTGAATGAAATAATTAACTCGTCACGGTTACATCCGAACGCAATTAATATTTTTTTCAATATAAGTGAAACAGTATTGTACTTTAGAGATGCACTGACAGCAACATTCCCACCATTTGAGTTTCAGCAGAATATAAACAGCATGTTGAGTATGATGTTTATGGAGCGGGAAACGGTGATATTGTTTAAAAGCCTAACCGCTTGTAATAAAACGGCTATACTGATGCCGGAAGTGTATGTTGTGGAAATGCAGAAACAGGTGGCTCGTCATAACAGTAAACTGGTAATTAGTGTGGGCAAGGAAGTGTACACAAATCATACCATAGAGGTTAAATTATCGGGATATCTATATAAATTTCTGCTTCTGCGGATGTGGGGGATGCGGCAATCTGGTATTTTGGAGTGGTGGCTCAAAAATTTGAAAGGTGGAGAAATTAAGGGAGACATGTTAGTGGCTGAAGAATCAGTTGTAGAAGCGCCCAGAATGTCGGGTAATATTTTAGTGATATTTATTGTGTGGGCAACAGGAACTGGTCTGTCAATTACACTATTTGTACTGGAGAAACACAGGAATATCTGGGGTTTTGGGCATGGGATTCCCAATTTGTGTAGTTATTATGGTAGGACTACAAATGTTGAATCGTTTTAAGAAACAACGAGAATCGGGGTTTTCACAGAAATACGGATGACTTTAATGCCAACAAAATAATTATTTTACACAATTACACATCACTTAATATGTGCATTTCTAGAATCCCAACGATGGTTTTTATTGTGAGGTAAATATTGGAAGAACTCAACCCTGTTTGTCTTTTGATTTACCCAGTATATTATTCAATGATATGAAGTATTAATTTAAACAATGAACTACCAAAGGTACATAAAAAACGAAATTAAAACGACGAATAAATTATATCAACCGTGTGAATTATTTTGTTTTAGGCAGTTTATCGGAAATGGAACATGAGCAAATACTTACAAACAAGTTACTAATCTACCCCGCATGTACCTATTACTAATATATTCATTAGTTAATATCAACTTTCATTTATTTTCATCTTATTTCACGGGAATAAGAAACTAGTGCATTGCATCGTACAACTGTTATAAAATAATTAATAAAAAATATGAATAGACTGTAGGCCATACCAGCAAGTATATTTAACCGATTAAATCAACTGTTACAAATTATGTAAAACCGTCATTTATTAGATATCATGTCGTTGTAGCGTTCAGTTTTGGGCAGAACTGCAGAACTATTATAAAAATTTAAAAAGTTTAAATCTACTTTACAAATACTGCTTGCTCTACGCTGACCTCAAGCGTTTGTGTAAATGGATGCTCATTTCTACTGTCATGTAGAAATGTATTTGTTAATTCACATATTTTTAATGCAATCCCTATTTCACAACACTGGGGTCTAATTTATGTTTTAATTTACATAGTGTTTATTGTAGAGTTAAAACATTTAAAGAGTTGCATATAGAGTTGGTATGATAATTGCGTAGATCTATGCTAATGTCGGGCATATAAATTATTTCATTTTATTTTACTGGTATTACTCAACATTGCGATTTTACGTAATTGTACATTAAAACGTTGAGTATTTCAGCAACGTCAAGTTGACACACGAATAACTTATTCTCATACTTTAAAACAAAAACCAGTCACATATCAACTTTTAGCATTGCATTAGTAACTTGAAGTTGTCTACATTTTGTAGTACTTCATGTTTTACTGCCTAAAGATTTGTTATCGAACAATATTATCCAATAATATCACGTTCACTAAACACAATAATAGTAGGCAGGAAACAAATAGAATTAACATTAATCTGTAAAAGCTCTATACTTTGCATCATTAAGCAACAGCAGGTATACGCAGGTTTAGTTTATCGCTGTGTGCGGTGTTTTTGTCAAAAGAATAACGTTTATTACTAGTAGAATTTTTATTACATTAATCATGTCTGTAACAGAATCGGTTTTGAGTGCTCACACTTTGTTTAAAATGGCCTTTGCCTTGCCGTATGTTGGCGTTTCCTCGCCGCCCGGTTTGATTCCAAATGCAAGATATAAATCAATGTCATGCAAATTATGCCGCTGGTCCATGCAATTTGCCATTTCTGTTCTATTATTTGCATCAGTATTACGAGTATTCTGGTTAATATATGGCTGGAAAGCATATACGGTGAATAACGTGGACGAATTAGTAAGTTATTGTCTAGCTGTGTTTGCATATGTTATAGCTGCGTCGGCCGCGTTCTCTGTTGTCCGCGGAGCAGACCTAATTATTTATATGGTTAATCAATCATGTCAAATTTGCCCAATCTTAAAGGAGACGCAATTAAAACATCTTGCACAAAAAATATGTGTCTACGGATTTTACATCGGTACAGGTTTTATGTGTGTTGCATATTTTACAATGCCATTTTCTATTTCATACGAACCGTTTCAAATACTTTTGGGTAGCACATTCGTTGTAAAATTATTATCCGGATTGTTGCATGGATTAATGGTTTCGGTTGTATGTTGGCATATACCTTCTCTGATCCTTTTGACCCTTGCAGTAATTGAAAGGTTGACGAAATATACAAACAAATTTCGTATGTCTCTTCGGGATCAAGAAGAAATTAATACTAAAACGTTTTTAAAGGCTCATGAAAAATACATTGTATCTTTACTCCTGTTTCAATTACTGCAAGAGTGTACCTCTTTTTTTCTTTTAATATTAATCTCCAACGGCATATTACTGTTGTCTGCTGCTTCATACGCAGTGCTTAAATTGTGGGACAAGCTTAACTTTATTTTGTATTTAGGAGCAATCACACTCAGTTTATTAGGCATTCCTATCATATTAGTATTGACACATATGGCATGTGAACCATATACAAATGGGGAAATACATCGATGCTTTTGGAAGCGCAATGGAAATTTTGATACAATATTTAGGAAACTGAAAGCAAGTCAGTCCCTTGGACTTAATGTGGGTTTATATGGTTTAATGAATGCTAGATTAGGAATAGTTATTACAGAAGATATTGTAGACACAACTGTTAATTTATTATGCCTTTCAGTATAAACTTTGTCACATAAATTTGCAATTACTGTAAACTGTTGGGTATATAAAATTTCTCTAGATTTTAAAAATTTAAAGTGTCCTACTTAAATGTCGAAATTATACGTATAATAAATATACATTACAATACACTATGTTTACAACTTAGGTTTCTCCTATATTAAAACAGATGTAGTTTAATGTTGCTTTACTTTAAAATAACAAACATATCTTGTCGTTTTTAACTGTGTAATATTCCTAAAGGTTTTTTCTCATTTCTGTATGAAAGAAATATATATTGTAAATATTTATCTACACAAAAAGTGTTAATAAAAATTCTTGCACAAAAAATTCAATACTTATATTAATTTCTAAGTGGCATGCATCATGTTACTAAATGCAACATCGGTAAATTAAAAACAAAGAATTTACACCTCCTTGCAATTCATGGTCACTCTGACGTTTATCTTTAAAGCATAAAGCATAGGAACTAATCTAATAATTGATTAATGTTCATAAAATGCAATTATCTACATCTCAAACAACCAGTACAATTTTTTCAATTCCGCGCATGAAAATTAATTGTCTGCAAATCAAGGCGATTTGTTAACGTTAAGTAATTCTGGAATCTTAAAGCGACTTGAATTTGATCTAATCTCAGTCACTGCAAAATCATTTTTAAACACTTGACGTATGAAAATCAATAATATACTGGTATCTTAAGCTGAAGATATACACTCTGTAAAGGTCATATAGATACACCCTTGCAATTTTAGTGGTGGCGTTGCAGCAACTGCTCTTGTCGACTGTTGGTCAGGGTATCTTGTATATTTAATACACTAACCGATTAGCTTTCCTTTGGTGCATGGACATCTCCTGGATATTGCATTTGCATATTAATTATGGGACATCTTTGGAATTTAACAATTTTACAACTATAAAGCCCATATAGAGCCACCAACAAATATTGCACTGTAAGTCCCTCAAACTACGCTCTGACCTCCTATAATTGCATGCATACTTCCAAATTTTGTTTATGATCGTTTTGTATTATTTCCGAAAAAATCTGATTTTCTGCAGCAGGTCCGGATAGCCATACATGAGAAACATGGACATGACCGCCGTAATGTACTGACTTTTCAGAGAGTGCACAGCAAGGGAAAGAAAGTCAGAATGGTTGTAAACAAAATAAAGTTTGGTAAATGTGTTCTGCATTTTGGGACAAAAATACGTACTTCTGAAGCAATATAACGGCATAGACGGGACCAGCTTAGGTGGAATCATCATACACCACAAATGGTAATGGATGTCCCTGACGTATGTAGGTTGGTCAAAGTCGGTCATTTTGAAGTTTCACATTCATCTGATGTAGACCTACGATATGTATGCAAAAAACTTGAATATTGTGTGAAGCGGCGTGCTTGCTGCATAAGTTTATCCCAGGGAAAAATCATACGTCATTGTATCACCATGTTAAAATGTAGACTTTCGACCTTGGTTTAATATTTTACATAAATTTCTATATCCGGTCAATCCAAATATTTCAACTCGATTGTCAGCAGTCACTAGTTGGTCTGGTAGGCATAACACTATGCATTTATACAAAGTAATAGCTGCGCACGTATTCCATAATCTAGGTACCTACTACATATACTCAACTCACTTTTTGTTGTCGCAAATTTATATAATAATAGAGACGGCTGTGGAATTATTGCGTGTTCTATCATATACGCGTTATGATTTGGTATCATACAAAACAAATTCCAAGAAGCACAGCTAAAGATATAATTTCCAGTTCGTTTGTGTTCAAGTATTAAAACTTAAGTTTTCTTAAACATTTTTAGCCTTTTCAAATGAATTTTGATTTTTGAAATACGCGGAGTGATCAAGTTAATAATATTTTGTTATTCCGTTTATTGCTTGTCGCATTAATATTTCAACCATTACAAAAACATGTATTTCCGTTCATAAAGTTGAGTATAACTTTTAAGCAGTTAACCTTTTACCAAAACACCGTATGGTTACTCTGTGAATTTGGCTTTTTTTGTTTTAGTTAATATTAAATTACTTATTTACTTAAATTACTACTCTAATCACATGGAGTTTTAAATCATCAAAATAACATTTTTTGTCCCAACTTGTATCAGAAATAGAGACAGTATTACTAAAGTTGAATATATTTTCGCTGCAATGCGTCTTTAAACATATTTTTGTTTGTTGTGAGTAAAATCCTCAAGCTCATACATATGCATCTAAAATTGTATTTTTTCTACGTAGTTTAGTAATGGCCATATTTTCTTATACAAGAAAATAATATTATAGTTCTGTTTTTGTAATCTATCCACACTATCTGTGTGGTTTTTATCATACTAAAATTAAATTTTAATGTTCATACAATGATTACAAAGATCAATAACTGAGGTTAATGAAAATAATTTTCTTTTTTGTATTTTAAGAAGGGAGCTATTATTGAAGGAACATTTAATAGGATGAGTATGTGCCAAATACCGACGAAACCCATTTTTGGCAAATTAGGAACTAATAATAATTTTCTAACATGAAGGAAACATTGAAAATACCAATAATGGTTGTTGTCGCGAAATATTGTTATGCTGCGCTAATTTCTGTAAAGTTTTGAGTTGCACCATGTATCGTCGCATAAATTCAGAAAAGGTTACCTTGCGGGCAGCTGTAAACAACGGTGCACGTTTCTTATTTGATAAGCTTGGCATTTTTGGAATGCACACTGTATGCCAGAGTTTTGTGTATTTTTGTGTATGAGAAATTTTGTGTATTCTTTCTCGTTGCCAGCCGCCAAGCTCACACAACCTCTTTCACACTGCTCACGTGAAGAAGCATTTTTGTACACGGCAGCTGTAACCGAATAAAACATTCACTGTATCGTAATTTTTTGAAGTTAAATAAATGTAGAAACTGATTAATTTGGAGAATATTTAACTGTGTTTCCTGTTGGTTTTCATTTTAACCCGCTTATACAAGATCTTATCCTGTGATCCGAACCTCTCTGAAAGTAATCTGATGCGTTAACCTGCATTGAAACTTGCAAGTCACACCATCGTTTTCATTAGTAAAATAATTTGAAACGTTGAAAACCCCCATTTTCGAACAGTTTTTATGCCAATATCCCTTAGTTGGTTAGTAAGATGTTTGGTTAGTAAGAAGTAAAAAGTTCAACAGCATAAAGTCTACTCTTTTAGAAATTTCAAAAATCAGATTGGTCCAATAAAATTGTCGACATTTACTAGATTTTTTTCACTATAACACAAAACCTGTTGATTCCTTATAACAACCGCATTTCATAGTGTCATCAAATTTTCAAAAGTGTCTTAGAATCATTGATAATAATTAGTTTCCAGAACATCTGCACATACGTGGCAGTCTTTTTGTTGACATAAATCACCACTGGGAATAATATGGGGTGAGGCCTACCCACATCACGTTTATAAAAACAATGACGCTGTTTTGAAACCATTGAAAATGATATTACACTTGAATATTATTACACTGTATACAGGCAGGTAGAAGTATGAATTTTGTTTAAAAAGTTTGTCTTACATATTTAGTTATATTTTAGGGCTTATAATCAACAAACTTTATTGAGGTAAGATGTTTTGTATGGTTGACAAATAACAAGGTCACTCATATTTACAATCACAAATCAATTTATTTTCTCCGTGCGGTAGATTACTGTTTTAAAAACTCAAAACAATATTCGGATATTAAGTTGGCAATCAATTTACAATGTAGCAATTAATAACGGGGTATGAGTTTCCTTTGCTCATCAGTACTTACGGCTATAGGCTTAAAAAAAGAGTAAATAATAAATGTTGTTTTTAAAAAACAAGGCCAACAACATATTTTAAGAGTGAGCCCTATTTTAGCCGAGCTTCAAGAGAAAGCTTAGTCAAATTACCCAGCTAAAATGTAAACGTTACATTACAGAAAACAAAAATATCACAAGTTTTGTTGCTTGTTTGTATCAAATGGATTGATATTATATACATAGAAATTTTCTCAAGCATTTCTCAAGTAGCTCGCCGACTATTCAGTGAACATACACCACTCCAAAGTAGCCTCAACAGTACACCTGTCTAACATTCCAAAACATTAAAATTGAATGATTAAATCCAAAAATCATGAAGCCAGTTGAAGCCCTAATTTGCTTTTTCCTGTACCTCACCGCTGATCAATATTTTGTTAAGGGAAATGACATTTTAGAAGTTCATCCACTTTCAAAGTGGATAAATAAAACTCCTCCCTCTTTTTTACATTCATTCAATATTTTTAGCTCCTTTGCTCAACACGAAACACATTATAAAAAACATGAAGAAATCCAAAACATCCACAAGCTGATGGCACCTTTCGTAAAGAGTAAATGTCTCATACAAGTTCAAAATTTTGAAAACATTGATCTACCCTATCTGGAGTCCCCTGTCTTGATACGTCACCCTGTATTGGGTGTAATTTATAGCAGAACAATCCTACAACTCATTTGGCTACCCAAAGATCTCTCCCTAAAAATGGACAATTTCAACGTCAGCAACCCATTTTCTTGTGCGCTATCTGAGCTCCTTTTCTCAATGAAATCAAGACACCGTATACGGGATTACTGCATTCATTTGATACTTCACAAATTTGCGACCAAAAGCAAACCATGGATGTGTGAAGTAGAACTCAACATTTATTTTCCCATTTACGCCGCAACGTATCCTCCTCCCGAAATTTGGGCGCGAGAATTACGTGTTGGTCTAGTACCCGCTTTCGTAACACAATTTGTAGTGCATTTACAATTATTTCGTAGAGACATAATGTTTACCCCAGCATTTTTAAAGATGGTGCTAGAAATGAAAAGACAACAACTCTATTATTCCCCACAACTTGTTGTAACAGCGGTTGCGCTGACAAATAAGAATTGCTTTAATTCCAGGCAGGTGTGTGAAGTGGCCACAGTAATAACTACCAAACCAAATGGAAACATTCCAGGAGATATAATAACGTCAGCAACTGCTCTGCTCTCGTGGGAAATCCTTACGACAGAGCAGGTTGTAAAACTGTGTGAGCCAAGTGCTGATCAAGCCTTTATCATAGGAAACAGACTTATGTTTGATAAAACATACGTCACAAAAATAAATGCCGATAAAAGTCCGGATTGTGAGAATCCGTATTGGAGCTCTAAGCGCCCATTACCTATACATACGACGAAATATGACAACATTGAACAGTTAGTCCGTAGAAATGTAATTTACCAAATATGGAACATTATGAAAAACTTTACGTACACGTCAAGGGGGCGCAACCTAATATGTACAGGGGGGAAATCTGTTGCTAGTAATCAGATGGAGCGCACACGCTTAAGTCATGCTCCGTACCAAATTAAATGGGATGTGGCTACATCGGACACAGATAACGCGAAAATTACTGAGAACATGTTAGTTTTCAACGATACATTATCTCGTTTACGCTTTGTGGCTTGTGGATCCCGAGGTTTACCCGCGTTTCCATTTCAGGATTTCGTAAACGTTTACGAAACGACAGTGTGGATTTGTATAATGTCTTCTGTGTCTGTGGTAGGAATATCAGTTTACTTCATGTTGCCTAGAAGGCAGCATAAATATCTCACGATTCGACAGCACATGTTTTCTTTAGGAAAGATGCTGGTAGAGCAGGGTGATCCTTTTCGGAATAGAGTGTTTTCTACCACACAAGGACGCATTACGTTAGGGATATTTCTTCTGGTTGGAATTGTTTTGAGCAACGCCTACAAAAATACAAACGTGTATAACATGATTATTCCCAGAAAGCCGTTACCATACGACACACTTGAACATTTGGACGCTGATAATTTCTCTGTATATGTTCGATCCATGCGAACAGATCAAGTACATTCCTGGTACCGACTGGCGGCAAACGCTCATACATTTGCAGCAAATGTTACTCCACATGAAATAGAATTTGAAGTGAATGGGAAACCGTTATTCGGATATATTACTTCCGAGCTGAAAGATCTGGAGATGCGCACAACTTCAGGGTTTCACTTTGGTGACATTGTTCAAAGGCTTTTAAACAAGTCACGACTGCATCCAAAGGCGTTGAATTTATACAATGAAGCCACTAGATGCATTGCAACCTCTTTTAAAAATTAAGAAGTTACCTCGAAAGGCTATTAACGCCCATATGAATCGAGTGTTAGAGTCACTTTACGTTGAACGAGAGGACAACGCACTTTTCCAAAGTCTTGCAAGCTGTAACAAAGTTGCTGTTGTACTACAACAAATGTTATGTTTTCAGTTTAGAAAAAAATTAGCGCGACAAAATAGCAAACTGTTTCTTAGCATTGGGAAAGAAGTATACACAAATAATTCTGTAAGCATAAAGCTGACGGGAATTTTCTTTATAAATTTAATAAAGAGGGTTTGGGGCATGCGTCAGTCGGGCATCATTGAGTGGTGGATGGATATGATACAGAATAATGAAATTACTAAAGAAACACTTTTGGCGGTACAATCATCCGATACTCCGGATGCTCCCACAATGTCAGGAAATATACTTGTCATATTTGTAATGTGGATATCGGGTATAGGGACAAGTATCATTCTGTTTGTGGTGGAAATGCGGAAGATAATAACAGCGTTGTTAGATGGCGCTTATAAAAGATTAAGATATAAGCAGAAAGTTGTGAAATTGTAGATTTTACAATATCACTCCCCAATCGCACGTCGTGTGCCAATCCGCAACAAACAAAATAGTAAATACTATTAGTTTACAGTTAGTTACATAGAGTTTATGATAATATAAACTGTAAGTTCTATTTTTTAGACTCATATGTTAATACGTGAGTCAAAATAAAGATGTATTGGCAATTGTCAGAAGCAATGAGAAATACGTTAAAGTATTTAGCACAAGCTACTTTTGTCTAATATTTTTCCGCTGGCTCTACAAAAACAACGCAAAAGTTGCCATCGTTTCCTTCTGTTCTGCACTTACGATAAAAGGAAGCCGGAGAAGAGGAGAGACATCAGTTGTCATTTAATTTTTCTGTTCTATAGCTGCCAGAAGTCCCCAGTAACACGTTTCCACGTTGGGGACGTACTCAAGTAATAAAAAGTGCCTTTATTTGATGTTTCGCACAAGGTAAAAATTATTATGTAAAAATCTAATAGGATAAAGTATTATAGGACATTTTTATGAATTCCGGGAACCAAATTTCGGCCATCGTCTAATTATTTTCATAATTAAAGTACTTTTAGAGAATGAATAATGAATGGGAATACAAAAACTGTTAGATCCAAAAATGGTATCAGTTCGGCGGTATGAGCTGATAAATCTCGGACCTTAAATACACGCTGGTGTTTGCATACGTACTTCTAAATATTTTATACTTTGCATAATAAATCAAGAACATAATGAGGAAAGTAGAATTGTTTTGGTACTTTTAAAATTACATCAAATACTGAATTTATGAGCGTTACAACAATACACGCATAGCATACACATGTTTGCATAAATTTTGATACGCTCGTAAATCCGGTATTTGAGGAAGTTTCTAACATCCAAAAACTAAGTGCATGCATGTAAGCACCACCGTGTATTTACAGTCTGGGGCTGGTCAGCTCATACCGCCGAATTGGTGCTGTTTTTGGACCTAACATTTTTTAAATTAGCATTCATTAACCCGTCTCAAAATGCATCTTAATTTTGAAAATAATTTAACGATGACCGAAATTTGTCTCTCTGGATTCAGAAATAGTGAAACATGTATCATCTTTATAGTAACACATATTTTGCGTTACGACTACGGCGCTGCCTACTGTATTCTAAATAAAATTTAATAAAACGAAATATATTTCTTTCTGATTCTCTTGTGAGTCTTGGTGAACTCTTTATGCACTTGTACGCAGTAGCTCTAAAATCGGTGTAGCATCATGTACGCAAAAAGCATTAAATTTTTGTGACCTCGAATTTCATGAAAGTCGTATAAAACCACCTACTGCTCTTCTGATTTACACCGTGCACATCGTATATATTTAAGTGCAAGTTCATATTGTTTTCTCGTGAGGCATAATTTATTTAAATCAGTAATAAAGTTGAAAAAAGAATTGATACCTGGAACAGTTACACGAAACCGAGCAACATTGTTATGATAGCATCTGTTGTATTTTGCAAAAGTCCCTATATTACCCCAAACACAGACAGATTTTGATTAAAATAGGATCATGACTTGTCGCTGCTGTAACTAAAACAATAAACATGCTGTGCATTCCGGTTTTTGCGCTTGCATATCCCCACTTTTCACTTGGTAATTCTAAATAGATATTTAATACACAATAGGCATATTTATACCGGTTGTAGAATATTTTAGAATGAATTTGTCATCCCTCATATGATTTCACCTTTTGTTCATGCAACGCTGAGCAAAGTTATGTGTAGAGACTCAATCACTAATGAATAAGTTTACTTTACCTCGTAAGAGTGAACATAATTAAATGAAAGTGTATGTATGCATTGCTGTAATCCTTCCGATAGATAACGTAGTATTCATTTTCTTTCTATATGATTTAAGTTTTTAAGTATTGACAAACTGCTTATAAAATTATGATGTTTGTCTGTCAGTCTATCTCCTAAAATATACGGAGGGCAGGCGAAGCAACAATTTTGGAAAACGGGTTGCGGCATTACATTTTTGGCTATTAAAAAACATTCCTTACTAATTTTAAACCCGATCATAAAAAGCTTCAAAGCTTCACAAAATGCATTGCGCAATGACAAAAATTTTCGCAAATTTGAGACCGTGTGTTTCATATAATGTCAGCTTCATCTTATTTTTTGGTGAAGTGCACAGCCGCCGAGCATCAATAGACTGACGGAAACCGGTTTTACTCTCAACTTTACCACTTTGATATGCAATATTATTGTTGTCCTTCCCTGTTGTTCCTTGGGTTTGAAATGCTACCATAGATAGTCATGGTGAATGTTGGCAATACAGAGTGGTAATAAAACTGCAAAAAGTAACTGGTAGCTTGTTAATTTTTCTGAATTTTCTGCCTACGTTTTTACTAAGAAGACCAAGATGCTGGGTTACCAGGTAAAGTAGTAGAAAGTAGACGTATACGTTGTAGAAAAAATAAAGTAGCATTCTCTGTCTAATGCTAAACGCATATAAAGTCAATTTTCAAACAAAGTACCAACTTCAGACGCATTTTGGCGTTCACTGCAGTACTCATATAAATTGCCGACCCCCATCTAGTCCTTAAGTCATCTCGATCAGCAAGAAAACAAAGTAAAAAGTCCAAATTTTGTAATAATCAACATTTCATATGTCCAACAATAAATATACTGGTTATTCACATTTTGTCATTTTATCCAATAGATCCCCCTAACGATGGAGTTCAAAATTAAAAAGTCGAAACTCAGGAAACCTTATACCACGCCATTTCGACCTGGAGAGATATCGATGAAGACAAACTCCTTTACCTTCCTGATTACCTGCCTCCTGTTCATTTTTGCGTCTACCTGGACCCCCTGTCATGGCGTTGGTAGTAGTTTCCTGAGTATAAGTTTTAATTACAGG
>JAHZNE010002102.1:0-10650 GCA_027744055.1 Callyntrura sp. NNG-2020
GTTAGTTTCATGAAAAATGATGCTACTGAACTGCACCACCACCGAAATCACCCTTTATTAATTTAGTTTCGCCAAACGAAGTTGGCTGGCTCCTAGTATATATATATATATGGCGTCTTGGCAAATTTATTTCTGTAATAGACTACACATTTTCCTTTAATTATATCATTGCTTGTTACCTATATTACATGCACTTACAAAGAAAGGTACTCATGTGCCAAACCAGGAAAGCGGTGACTTTGATATCCAGTTATAGTTACCGACCTGCTGAATTCAGTGGCGCACAATTTGGCTTTGAGTGGGGCCTATTGTGACTCCAATTGGGTCATGCTTAGCATATATCTATCTTATACAGGTAGGACATCCATTCAAGTAAATGGAGTGATAAATTTGTAACAATTTTGTTTTCTCCAACCCATCACGGATCGCTTAAACATTTTTATTCCTAATTTAAACAATGAGGCGTCACTGGAAGTGGTTCAAGCCAATGGTCGCTTTTCCTTAGTTTTATGGACCACATCTGAAAATTGGTATATAAGTAGACCTATAAGAGATATGTGTAGTTACGCCAAGTTTTATGTTCCAAAGTGTTCTCAACTATTGCCAGAGATCCTAGAAGTCTCCCATATTGTACGGTTTCCAACCTTATGATCTCTAGAATGAACCCCAGGGAGTCACAAAAGGCGCCACTCAGAGCAAATTTGTGTTCCACTGAAGCCAGTAGGTCAGAAACCATAAGTGTATGCCAAATTCACCGTTTTTCCGGTTTGACACCCAGGTACTTTTCCTTGTTAGTTAAACTTTCTCAATTTTTTCTATTAACGTCAAAAGTGCTCGACATGTTCCACGAACTATACCCATGGCGAATTTAAATTGTGTCATCTTCCTAACAACAAACATTTTTTCATAGCAAATCAAAATCAAATTACAACTTTTTCGAAATTTAGTCATTTTCCTTCGTTTTCTTGCATCGCCCCAATCGGCCCTTCTCCAAGAAATAAATATTTTCTCGCCACGAATATACATGTACTTTCCCAACAGTAGGAATAATGATATCAGTTCTACTTGAAAGATAGAGAGAAGTAAGAATGTGCACTGATCAATAATGTGCAAACTGTGTCTCTTACCAATAAGAATTGACATTTCATACACGGGAATAATCGTAAAGGCCGAATGAGCGTACATGAATATAAAACCGTAGATTGGCATAAAATAATGCGTGATAACTATTTGAAAACAGCGATATACAAAAATAACATTTGTCGGTTCTCTAAGCTTGCTCGACGTACGGTAAGATGCTGTGGGACATCCGACACGAAGTTCACTCTGGAAAAAAGCGCAATAGTAGAAGAGAACCACGGTACAAATAGTAATGCTTAAAAATATATTTAGAAACATGACGACCATTAGATATAAATGAAAAATTGTTATCAATAACCCCCATGGGAAAAATCTATAGTATTGCAAAGGAAACAAGGAGCCGAGGAATATTACCCCTTGAGGATTATATGCACAAAACAGTGCGCATAATACCAACACACATACAAATAATGCATATGTTGCGAACAGCAGAATGTCCAGCATTACATTAATATTTGCGGTGTTTCGATTGAATCCTTGAAGATATTCACCTGTAAATTTTGAATTAGTTTACATACGATTAACTGTTAAAAGATGGGGTGTATCAATAATTACCTGACTTAAATTTATATATTTCACCTTGCAGTTGTTTCAATAATTTGACATATCCGTTAAACGAGCAGCAGATGTCTGATCCGATCCAAAATAACAAGGATTCGCCCAAGACACAGGAAAACCCCACACTTAGCAAAGGTATAATGACCTGGAAAAGGTTCAATTCCTTTGTAATGTAAAATTTGAGTGCTGCTACGGACGACGCTATCAACCAAAGCCAAAGGCAACAGTAGTTTCTCTTGTGTCGGCAAACTATTTTTGATTCCGTCGTTTCAAATAAAGTTTGTGTTTTTGAATCAAATGTAACCAGAAACGCCCCAAATTTAAGACCATAGCGGCACAGGAAATCCAGAAATTTGAAGAAGCGGTCGCTCAGCATCGTGTATGGGATGAAGCGGAAACGTGGTTTTGCAAGCAAACGTAAAGATTCCAATAAACGAAGCCTTTGTAGCAATAGGTAGCAACATAACCAACGTGTAGGATTCAAATGACGACGATAAAGTTACGACAAAGCTTTTGCGTAATCAAATAGGTTATGATATTTGACTTGATTGCCCATGAAAGTTAAGGGTATTCAAGTAATTTAACTAACGTAGGTATTTGGACTTATGTTTACTGCCCTGTATGTAAACGTATGTACAAACCCATGTTAGAGCTGCGTTTTTAAAAGTAATTTCTTTGATAACCGCCTTAATTCTGATTAAAATACAAATGATTCTGTTCAAATTCAAATTCTGATTAAAATGAACATGTACGTACTAAATTACTCCAACCGAAATTTACTTAATTGTTTCACTATTCATGAAACAACAACATTTTAGAAGAACTGACTTATAGTGAAATATTTTAGATACTGGAGACTTTGGCAGGGACAAAGTGTAGAACTGCCCAGCATTTATACTGCGGTACTACTGTAGGAGTAAGCTGATATGAGGACATATATGTGCTAAAATGTGTGGTATGATATATGTTCTATGTATGTATACATTCCATTAAAGATCTAAGCCAATGGAATAATATGCGTGTAATTTAAATTACACACAATTTTACAGTATCATTATGAAAAATTACATATTTTGTATTGGTTCTTCACTTTATGGAACAAGTAATAATATTTAATTTTCCTAGATTTATGCTGCTGTTTTTGATTGCAATGTTTGTCTGAACATAATTGGTATTTTATATTTTTGTCGGAAACAATTTGACATGAATTTTTCCCTACCATTTAATTTTCCGACAATATTTGGATTCGAAGGATCGTACACGTTATGTTAAACCCGTTTCGTGATTATTGTTTGCTTTCAATGGTACATAATAACGAAAGTCAGACCAATTATAAACAAAAAAACAATGCTTCATGTAAAAGTATTGCATCAGGAATGATACTACGCTTTTGTTTAATTTACGAAGAATAATTATGGTTTAAGGTAATAGTGCTTTAGATTACTCTCAAGTATGACTCACAGACTGATATGGTCCCATTATGAGAACAAGGACTGAAATATGCATTGTCGACTACGATAATTACAATGGTAGTAATCATAGTCTTAAACGATTGGCTAGCTTGACCCTGGAAGCGTTAGCACGAGTATGCAATACAAGGGAAATATTCAATCCCCTCCCTCTAACTTAAATATGCAAAGAATTTAGACATTCCGATTTGGTTAGTTGGTCAGGGATTGCTTTCAGGTGCCCCCTCTACTGTGGACCATGTGAGGTCACCGGAGGTTGCCATACCGGAAGATAGTTTTCTTAGTAATCAGTACTTTTATAAAAATATAGGTAATTTCTTTAAGGAAAACAACAACTTTACCATAGAAAGTTATATATGGCCTCTGGTTTCAAATAGAATCGGAATAGTCCGTCAAGTATGAAGTAGTTATTTATCCTAGCAAGGCTTTCATATATTGTCAAAATTGATTTTCGTATTCGGCTGAGAGAGGTTATTGGACATTCAACTGAAACCGCAGACTGGCGGCAAAGCTTCCAGTGTGATTATAGTTAACCGTTTGAGATTATGGTTGCCACCATTGTCATCAGCATTATAGTCGAACATACATAATCCACTCTTTGTTGCCATACTCAGGGTCTATCAGACCGTAAGTCTTACTTGTTAATCAAAATAAGTATTTGCTAAGAGGTCTTGTGGTTAATTATGGCCATCTGAGCTTTCCTACCTATAATAATAAAAGTATGTAGAAAAACTACAAATGTCCAAAATCTATTAAAACCTATTAAAACAACATAGCTACCAATTTTTACAATGACACTCCTTAATAAGTGCAGCATTTTATTCTTTTGTGCAAACTTAAGTACTAAATATTATGAAAAGTTGTATAGTCATTACTAGGGTAGCCGTTTTGAATATTGCGCATAGTTTTGCATAATGCCACAAAATGGGGGTCTCTTCCAGGTCGTACTTTGTATGTGGACGTTTTAGCACAAAATAAGATGTTTGGGAAATTTTTTTGCATAATTTGCATAATATTGCATAATGAAATTTACAAATGCATAAATTTGCATAATGAAATATTTAGTCAAAATTTGTAATAAAATTATATATAAAACGTTATAAAAGGGCGTTTTTGTGGACAATTACAATTTTTCAGGTTCTTTGTGACGGATTTCAAACACGGACATTGTTATAAACGAATACTTTCATGCCATTTTTCTATAAAAGAAAAACAATTGTTCACAACTATTTGTCCGTTATTTTTTCAGTTTCTAGCTTCATCTGTGCTAGCATATTCGTTTGTTGGTGCTGTTTACTGTAATGGCTTCTATCAATAAATGTTACTTTACGAAAGAAAAAAAGGATGTCGTTAAGAAGTAACAAGAACTTATTATTAAAAGTAATCACCTTTAGGGCCAGAATTCTGTTGAGATCAAGCACGCTCAGTACCAAATTATGTGTACACGTTAAGGTTAGTTTGTACTTTCTGGTTTAAATCTGATTGATATTTAAAGACCTTACTACAAACCTTTAAAAACTAAACCAACGTTAATAGAGAATGTTACGATCTACTTAATTGCAAATTTTCGAGAAAAAAATCTGTGGTATGAATTTTGAGAAACACGGGACAACTTTTTGTTACGTAAAGTATATAATATCAAATCTATAGTATAGTACAAACATCTGGGCAGAAGCTTCCTTTTGCCCAATTAAAATACTGTAAAGATATATGCAACTAGCATGTTTGTGTACACAACATTCGTTCAGAATTTAATTTAAAAAACCATGTGTGACATGAACCTGATGTCACATGAAAATGATGATTGTAAACGTAAACTTTCAAGCGTTGTGTTTTTGTTTATATTGAATTTTCACGTTATTTCCATGACATAATATACTTGCATAATTTTGCATAACAAATTTTCAAAAATTGCATAATGGTGGCTACCTTACTGATAACTCTTTCTATATTTAGCCATTTCCTTCCCTTCTCTTTTGTCGCCCCAGTGTGCTTGTTTCCACGACAAAAACACTCTTTCACCTTTGGCATGGAGGTATTTACCAAACAGCAGCACAACACCCCAAATGTTCACCAAGGTTGCGCAAATTGCCAAAATTGAGCATTGTTCCACAAAGTATAATCTACCCCCTCGTTGTATCTGTATCGAAATCCCATAAATTGGTAACATCATCATAATAGATTGTAGATAAATAAGGTAAGACCCATGTATTGCCATAAAATATGCCATAGATATTTGAAAGCACCTGTAAGCAATACACAGGTTTTCTGGTAGTCTGAGGGCATCAGATGTTATCAGTAAAGTAAATGCAGTGGCAAATTTATAACAGTTTTGCTTTCTCCAACCCATCACGGATCGCTTGTACAATTTTATTTCTAATGTAAACAATGAGGCGCTACCGGAAGTGCTTCAAGCCAATGGTCGCTCTTCCTTAGTTTTATGGACCACTTCTGAAAATTGGTATCTAAGTAGACCTATAAGAGATATGTATAGTTACGCCAAGTTTTCTGTTCTAAGATCTCCTCAACTTGTACCAGCCACCATAGAAGTCTCCGATATGGTATGGTTATCAACCTTATGATCTCTGGAATGACTCCATGGGGATCACAAAAGGCCCCACTAAGAGGCAATTTATGCTTCACTAAATTTAGCAGGTCGGAAGCTATAAGTATATGCTAAATTCACCGCGTTTCCGACTTGACACCCAGGTACTTTTCCTTGTAAGTTAAGATATTTCACATCGATTTAAGAGATCTATCTTGAAAGATGTGTATATGTATTTATCCAAGAAGTTGTACCTGCACCGGACGGACGAATTGCATTTGGTATAATTAATGAAGCAAATAAAAAGTTATTTGATATTCTGGACGATTTGCTTAAGTTTTTATATTTAAAAGGTGCTCATATATGTGTCTTTAATGAACCAGAGTTAGCCGAGTTAGATTCCAGGGTGTCAGTTAACCGATGGAAATAAGAGCATGGGAACGATTATTTATTTAAGGTACTTTCTGATAATTTTATATAATTTATAGACATTTATTTAAATAACAAAATGCCTTGTTCAGGATTGTTCTGGAACTATGGCGACCGGAACTGTAATGATTTTTACGTTATGAATAAGTAAAATACAATACCCGTCAGCCCAGGAGAAACACAGGAACCTTTGCGTCTTTAAAGAAAATCGTAGACAAAACTTTCAACCAGTACACTATATTTTTAATTTTTAGCAAAATAGACAGTTGACTCAATAACTGTCAACAAATTCATGTCATACCTAACGTCTGCATTTTCGCTGTTTCATGGAAGGGAAAATTTTACGTTTGTATATAGAGTAATTGTAGCTTACATATATACCATACTTATATACAAATTCTGATGTTTGTCGCTTGTTGAGTAAATTTATAACACGAATGGGCCAATGTTGATTATTACTTAATTGAAATACTATACATTTTAAATTCAAACATCCAAGTTACCAAGCATGACATGTTTTTACTTTTTGTGATATTGAATCCGCTGTAGTTGAAGCGTTTTTGTTTTCATTCTTATTTCTTCATTTTAACCAACGTACAATGGATTTACAATATTGTTTATTACAATGGATTCTGCACAGTTTTTCTATAAGCTGGAAAATCCGGTTCTATCCTATTATAATTTAATATAGTATACTTTCTGTATATTTCAAAATAAGGCCAAGTACCTGAAACGTTTGTTACATCAAAAAGTTGGTTCCACTTCATGTGTAGTTACTCTTTTACATACCGTTGAATCAGCGCCAGTAAAGTTCTAACCACAAAAATACCAAATTAACTAAATTATGTGACTGCATGGCCGTAATATGTTGACTATGATTTTCCGGGTAGGTACAATTTAGATTACACAGAAAATTGATACATGGGTTGCTATTATTCTTTTTTTATAAAACCTACCTTGTGCCAAGAGTATGATTACATATTACCGACCTCAATATCACTCTCATATTACGGGTAAGCAATATACTTAACTACACTGAATATACTTTTACGAAACATAATTATATGTTGGAAGTTACTTCTTTTACATGACCGCAAATTTTGTCAATAATAATCGATTTCCGAACAATTTAAAATTGTATTCATTCTGAACAGTTCACATTTATAATACTGCCTTGCATGTATGGTGTCATCAGTCAAACGTTGACTTACGAAAGCGGCTTTTAGCTTACACCAATTCAGTTATAACTACAAAAATGATTAGTGACCGCTTCTGGAAACTTTTAGAATTTATGTGCTACCACGGGGAGAAACATGGATCGTTTTTATTCACTGTGGACACGAAATCACGAAAATTATTTTGCTCAAAAAATGCCAAAACTGTAAATCGTGAAAAAATCAACTACATTTTAATCCTGTTTTGGGCAGTTGCTTCATTCACAACCGTCCTAAAATTTTACTTTAGCAACAACGTAAACGATTTTCAGCTGACGTTGCTCTACTGGAGTATTGGAGTCACGGCCATAGTGTACCGTTCATTGTTATATTGGCACAGTCGAGAAATTTGCGTTCTGTTTAATGGATATATTCTGCTAGTGGAATAAATTCGACGTAAATACCGTTAATATTGCGTAAAACATAATTTAACTCAATGTGTTAATTAATATAAATAAGATAGACAATTTATCATTTTCCAGTCACCTACCTTCCACAATTTGAACGGAACCAAGCCAAATTGAACAAAGTTTTGGATTTGCTAATATTAATTACATGTACACTTTCATCCTCAGCATTTTTTTGGTGGGCATCTACTGCGCGTATAACCCACGCGGAGTTATTTTTCTCGGAGCGCTCATTCCTGCTGATTATTACAGTTACTTTCCACTTGGTTTATTAATCTGCATATTTAGCTGGCGTCTGTTAATTCTGATGTCCTTGAACATGGCGGTAAATCTTAGTTTTGCTATGATATTTCTATTTTACCCCAGCGTGGTGTTCATCAATGAACTTATAGTAGGACAATGTGTACAGCGTTATCGGGCTGTGGATACACTTAGACAACCGAGATCTTTGGTCATATTATACCGTTGCTTTCAAGTATTGCTTGCCCGTGTATTATTTGTATATGCTCCAATTTTAATGTACATGCACTCGGCATTGATGATGATACCTATTTACGGCATATCACTTTTACTGAGCCGCGGAAGCGAACTGAGCAAAGTAGGCCAGTGTTTCATTTTTATGCTTTGTCTTGTAATGGTGGAAGTCTGGGGGCTCATACTGCTGTTTGGAAAGTATATGCACGTCAAGGGAGAGAAGATTTTGTGGTCCTGGAAGCAAGCTGAGTGGGGGAGTGGCAAAAGTAGACGAGAGATGTCTAACTTTCAAAAAAGTTGTCAGTTGCTCCTGCTACCTTGTGGTAACACGTTAGTTTTTAGGAAAATGACCCAGTTTCGGTATATTCAAGGTATCATACGAGGAACGTTTCGGTCGCTCCTGACATTGTCGGGTAAGACCAGGTAGGTAGGACAAATAAGGTCTTTCAATGGAAAAGATATGCATTTTTGTACTATCGTGTTACTGTAGCTTTCAATAAATAATCTTTTAACGTTTAAATTAGTAATTGCAGAACTTTCTACATGTTTAAACACATATAAACACTAATATCGTTTGTTTTATTGGTTACTATAATTTATACAAAACTTAAATAGTATTTCCAATTTAAACTAATGTGTTGACCATATTACAATTTCAGAATGAAAAAAAATAATTGAGATTCTTATTTTTAATTCTACAGCTCGCCAGTGAATGGTAGAAATTTCTACTTTATGAATACTTAATTTTAATGTGGTCACATAGAAATCCAACATTTCAATCCGTGAAGGACAGATGATTCTACATCATATTATAATGACATTGCTACCACTTGCCGCAAAGAAAAACGAAACTTGGTTGTTGAATCAGGAAGGTTAGTTACAATCATAATTTTCTGCAAGCGTAGGTACTGAGTGATTTACAGCGACACTCCTTTAATTATATACATAGGTGGCTTCCTAGTATATGCAACCAGGGTTGAACATCAGAATCTCACGCAGCAGATTCACCATCAATGAAAGCTGATAGTAGTTTCCTATTATAATTAGGACATGCGCGCATATTTCTTGTTTTCATCACTCAAATACTCCGGTGAAAAACAGTGAAAGGGTTTTACTAACGAAATCGACGGTACCCTCTTACTTATTAGTTGATATAAATTTCGATGTTATAGCTGCAACGGGTTCTGTTTTCTCTAAAAGTTATGACTTTTTCTTAAAATATGTGTAAGCATTAGTTTTGCTCTATTCGTAAAATTAACGATGCAGATGTGCCGAGGTGCTGCATGATTTTACTAAGCTTTTAGGGTTAAGTTCTGAACTTAGGAGACAATTTTAAATGAATAAGTCATTGAATGTTTATATATTCAGAATAAAATTAATTTAAATAAAGCCTTCAAATAATTAAATCATGGCCGTCATACATACAAGATGTTACAAATGATTACGATATACGTACAAGGTATTCCAAATCTTAGTAACGGCATGTTTATGGTGTACCTAATTGGTAAAAGACATGACAAGATATACACACCTTTATAAACGACATTTCAAAATATCACTTATTTTCTAATCCATATCCATATCCATACACACGAATGGAAAATTGTTACAGTGTCATTGATTTGAAGTAATATTCATACGGGAATTGGGCAGCGGTTATGACTTTAACGGTGTTAAACCAAAAAGGATAATCGGTTTTAGATGTTGGATGTACCAGAGTTGAATCTAGTCAATATTGTTGAAAATTTCAAAAAAAAATATTAACAGATATGTTTGTATATCTTCTGATTCATCCTTCGTATACAAAAGGCGAATTTGAATTTATCGAAATTATAGGTAAGCTTCTAAATTAAACGACGCAACCCACAATCATTATTAACTCGCACCGCCGTAATCAAACAGTTGACAATTTGCAATATTTATACATAAACTGTACGGGTTGGAGTGGTTATTGCCTTGAAAGTGGTTATGGTATTCTTATGAGGTATGCCATACATTCAAAGAAATCAATATACATTTCAATATTTTCAAAAGGGTAAACCAATTTATAAACGCTGATCCACCATACCTCACATTTACAACCTATACTTGTTAAAGGATGACCTATGAGGATTTCCATATTGTTGTAATCAATAATTTTTCTGGTTGACGACAAAAAGGAGTCATTCCCTGTCCTTTCCGTATTTTCATAGTATTACATTATAAATGTCACATTGATGTCGGCGAAGCGGCACAGGAGCTCCTTTAATTTAAGTTGTCGTGGGCTTAAATGCTATTGCGCCGTATAGGACACTCCTGCTAGAAATGTATTCTACTTTCGCCGCCACAACCTTTCTTCGTGTTCTTCAATGGGACGAGATTTTGGGTTTCTCCCCTTTTCGCTGTAACCGGCAACAAGGACAACTCTACGTCAA
>JAHZNE010002103.1:0-15350 GCA_027744055.1 Callyntrura sp. NNG-2020
GTTTCATATGCCGAAGTTATTGAGGAAAGTGTATTTAAGCTCATTGAATAGCACCTTTTTGAAACCGACCCTATCGGGTCCAAAATTAAAAATTTTAACTCGGAATGTTGGTCATCCTACTCCTGTTGGGTCCTGTCACTCATGTGCCAACTTTTTGCCTAATCGGGTTTCATATGCCTAAGTTATTGAGGAAAGTGTATTTAAGCTCATTGAATAGCAGGTACGGTACGCCGCCGCCGCCGCCGCCGGAATCACCTTTTATATATATTGATGATGATTGATTGCACGGTTTTAATAGCTAATATCAATGCCACTGACCACAACCTCTCCCAATTTTAATCATAAGAACGTAAAGGCAGACTACGCATTTTGTTCTAATTGAGAAAGAACCGTTTCTTCTCTGCTGTTTTACCTACCACAATACAAAACATCAAAGGTTTGAACTTCGACCCCTAATATTACGTATAACTGTTGTTTTAAAATTCCTATTTCTCTATTTTTACTATTCCTATTTCTATAATGCCAGAACGAATAGACGTCAAATGACACATTGATCAATGTTTTACTCCCGGTAGAAACAGAAGATAGCCTGAGAAATATTTTCTAACACCAGTATAAATAATACAGATAACTAGTTAACCAGTGCATAAAAAGGCACAACGAGAATACAAGTGTTTTTCTTTCGTATTGTCTTTTGTAAATGTAATTTACGATTCCACCCTGTATTGGCACTAAACAAAATGTCTTGTCAAACACAGTCATTCTGTAATGACTATTAATTATATGAATTATGTGAATCTCAGCCCCCCACACCACCTTCTTCTTAAACATAAGTTTTTTGTAAGAACTTCTCTTTCAAGGGAAACTTCACATAAGCTATATATGCGCATACTGTATTTACAAATAATTTTGACATTTGTCCTCAATTCATAAATACTGAAATTTTTATTTTGAATACTCTGTCCATTCGGACAATCTGCCTTGCCCCAGCGGATTTTGACACATCACTATACCATCTACATTTTGAAACAAAAACTTTAGCAATCACAGAGGAATATTTCCGTCACTCATAATAATATAGTTTATGGGGGCTCCGCCCCCACACATCCCCGTTTATTCAATAATTTTTAATGACTTAATCATTTTCAAGTGTACGCTTTAGAGTGATACCGTAATCAAAGTTTTCTTGTGTAATTTGTACATTTTTAAAATTATTTCGACCACAATACGAGAATTCGAATCATGATACAGTTGATCACACGTCCACATCGTTACCAGTAATTCGTTAACAATATGGATTTCTGGGGGGCTCCGCCCCCCACACCCCACATCGTAGTATTGTCTAACAGCAAATGCAGTTTGGTTATAGACAGTCGTATTCACACTGTATGTGCATTGTGATTGTCAGCAATATATTATTTCTAACTAATGATCCACCGGGCGTAACGTTTTGGGGAACAGAGGGAAATGCAACATACAAACGACAGATGTTTGAATGGGATTTCAATTGCGCCGTCCAATATCAATCGGTATGCCTTACATCATATTCTTACCTATAAATCCAAATTTTGAACTTCGACCTCAATTTAAAATAAGGATGTGTTATATTTTGACACCTGTCACCCCATAGACAGTTCCCCCAGCGGTTGCGGTTAAAATAATATAATGGTGAACTTACTACACCCCGAAACAAAAAAAACAATAACAACGACAGTCAAAAATGTCCATGAGTATTTATCATGTAGATATGTCGGGCTACCGCCCTACACCTCCTGCTTTTTATCAGAAGGTTCCGCTCGTTTTATGCCACTGAAATGGTAAACATAAAGTCAAGTTTTTTGTTGCCGAACACCCTAGATTATTTCTTTTCTTTTTTCTCTTGTAGGCCCCGGCCCGGATTTTTATAGGATCAAAACAAGTCCTTTGCTGCCTGGGACAGTGCAGGAACCAATACAAGATCCTAGTCTTGTTTGAAAGAGCAAAGATACTTTTCTCGAGCTTCATGTGTTAGTTGATATCATTTTTACAACTCACATGCTTTCTTTCTTTTTTGATTCTATCTTTTGAAAATTTTAACTTAATTGTCGCGATTTAAGTCTATATATTATCGTATATGTCTTCACCTCCACGTATTTATAATTTATACGTTTTCCTCATTTATCCATATTTCTTTTGTTTTCGTATCGTCGATATCCTTAATTTCGTTTTGGTATTTTGTGAGATCCCTATTTTGATAGTTTCATTCGTATACCAGAGACGGGAGCAGCCGTTTCAATGCATAACTAGGCGAATCTACGCGAACCATTTAAAAAGCTAGGGAATGTTGGCATTACAAATTTTAAGTTTCTCTTCCCATGACTCGATAAGATGATATATTAGGAAGAAAAGGCATATTATAATAAGGAGTAACAAGAGTGTTTTAATCATAATGGTTAATTTAGTTACTGGAAATTGGGCTAATGGAATGGGAGTATTAGATTATGTTCTACGATCTAAGTATTTTAGATAAAGTATATTATGTTTAATTGGTACTGCGGACTACAATTACGGGTAATATGTGGGTAGGAAGATTTTAACCCGTCACAGTATAGGTGTACTTTTCACACAACTAATTTGCTTTGTTCCCTCTTTCTCTTTTCCGAGTTTGCTTTGTGTGAGAAATGTAAGTCTTATAGAACCGATTGAATTTTTCGTATTGGTTACTGTACTTTCATGAGATTTTACTCCGCTTTATCGTGTGAGAACTTTCGCTCGATCACCGATATCTTATTTAAACGACAACGTATATCTTACACTAGTACTATTATAGTTTATTTTTGCAAAATTACTAAAGTTTTAAAAGCGTATATTTATAATACGTATTGCTACAGCTTATATCTACAACAATATCAACGTCAATGATGGAAATTGATGAAATTATATTATTTCTTAACTATCTTAATCGCACCGAATTCTCAACGTCAATGACGGAGATTTTCAATGTCCTTTAATTTCTATTATTATTACTTAAATTATACTCTTGATTTCTTTGTTATCGTTAATTTTTGTTGCAATATACGCCCCGCTAGCCGATTGGCATCTTCTCGTTGCTTTTTATTGCTATACCTTGTTATTTTGCAATGTACGCCCCGCTCGCAGATTGGAATCTTCGCGTTGCTTGTTATTGCTATACATTTTTTTATTTTGCAATGTACGCCCCGCTAGCCGATTGGCATTTCTGCGTTGCTTGTTATTGCTATACCTTTTTTATATTGCAATGTACGCCCCGCTAGCCGATTGGCATCTTCGCGTTGCTTGTTATTGCTGTACCTTGTAATTTTGCAATGTACGCCCCGCTAGCCGATTGGCATCTTCGCGTCGCTTTAAATTGCAAATCGTTTTATTTTGTGATATTCTAAGTACTAATTTACAGATATACTAACTACTCGTTATTTTATATTTTAGATACCTTATTTAAACCTTGTGACCGCTGCCACCAATTGTCACAGCCCCGCTGGATTCTTCTGTAGTATGTGCCGGCCTGGCTACTGGTTTGAGTTATAAGGTTGAAAGATATGAAACAAATTGTTGAACAGAACTGAGATGTAACTTTGAATAATGAGCACTGGGAATTTATTTTAATGTAAAAAGATTACAACATTCCTCTCAGGAGATCAAGGAGAAAGTAGTAGCTGAAAGAATAGAAAACGACTGCTCTACGAATATCAAAGACGTGTGACTTTTATCACTTCTGTCTCTGAGTTCCACTTTCTCCTTGATCACACATCTTCATTTCATGTCAGAAACTCATCACACACTCACACACCACTACCCATCACTCACCAACTTGTGGTTCGTGATGTGTAGTGACGTATGCATTCACACATTACTCTTATAGGTATTACATTACATTACATATAAATATACCCGCATATAATGTACTCTTAAAACTAGTATTTTCTTACTTTTTATAGATAAACACATATCTACATTCTATCCATAAGTAGGCATAGTAGATTTAAATAATTGTGTTACACTAGTACACCCGTGCCTACATATTCAGCACAATACACTATACACGGCATGTTATTTACTGCAATTGCAAGTAATCTTACCAAAGCTAAGTAAAATGTGAATGTTAGTTAACAAGAACCTATAGAATCAGTACGTGCACATTAAAAGACTTCAAACCCAGGGTCACCTCTAGACATTTAAAACTTAATGTGCAGATGCATGACACTTGCACAATGGATTCAAGTGTGGTACCCAACGACACCCAAAATGAATGAAGGTACTGCCATGCTCTAACTTCAAAATAATTTTTAAGATCTACCCTTACTTAGAAGTAGTGAATGTTTCATATTTCGACACCTGGTGCAATTTAACACATGCGGTATACATTCCTACTCTGAAGCGCCATCGATGCAAATCGATTATTTAAACCACAATTTAAACTTTGGTAGGCACTATATAAATATATGTGACCCATTACTATAGGTATCCTAGTGTCGGAGGTTAGACATAAGCAATGCAACTGTTAAACGTTAGCAGTAGTAAAGGTTTGCAAAAAGACAAAGTACGTTGTAAGCATCTTTTTATCGAAGTCATTCTTGTAAAATGAACATAACAGTTAATTCCCGTAAAAATAGTTAACATGGTTTTTACTTTATAAAAGAGGGGCAACAAGAGAAGTAGGTTTGACCAAAACTTCAATGCTTTAAACAAGGCAGCTAACACTGAAAGATAGGGTCGGTGTAACAACTAGTGCTACAATTGTATAATATATTGTACATTATATTTTATTCGTATATTCGTAGTTGTCGTGTCTTCATCATAGGCATTGTCCGTAGATTTGTTTTGTTTATTAAAATCCTTCCACGGTCACTCACCTATGAACATGATTGAATTTGCTCGTTGACGGAATGTTCTAGATGAAAAATGCTAATGTATGAGGAAAATAAATCAAATTTATATTCCAAAAATTACGTTTGCCGAAAGTGGACATGAATTGAATTACAAATAATGTCGCCTTCTTGAACACTTGGCCGTATCAAGTCAGAGAAAATTAAATTTTGATAAGAGATTTTAGCACCACATACAATCCTGCTATATAAGCTTGTTCTTATAATACGCCTGAAAATAGAATATTAAATATTTAGAAGGGAGCCATATTCCTACTCAGACGTGTCGGTTTGTTTTTTCGTGTTAGAATTAGCGGGTTTTGATAATCAATATCACTGGATCGTGTTATTCTAGCGCCGTACTGATGTTTTTACGAATTATGGATGGATGAAACGAAGAATTAATAACTATTCTGCAAAGCTATCATGTTGTTCCAGAGCGAGGCTTTTATAAAACAAGACTTGCATATTCAGCAGCTATGCTTTCGTCCAATAGTTAAATGAACATAAAAATAAAATTATTTCGCTCTTAAAATTAAAATGTAAAGCTCCTGTTTCATGGTAGAGGTGATAAAATTTTAAGTACAATTTTTGGGTTTGTTGATAATGAAACTATTGGTCTGCCAGCTATCAACGATATGCTTTTACTCTGACGCTAGAACTAATTGTCTAACAAAAATAATTGGAACAATGTTGTGGTTGACCTGTTTAAACATACCTAGTGCCAGTTTATGCGGGCTGATCCGAAGCTACCATTAAATTTCCTTCTCTAAAAACTATATGATTTTGTATTTTGTTGCAGTTTTGTTTTGGTTAGTGTGTATGTTGTGTTGGTTACTCCAAGTGCTATTAAAGTAAGTATTATTATTATATTTTCAGGCTGTAAACCTTTATTGAGGGTTTCAGTTAGCACAATTCATTTTTCTTACTCAGAACTGCTTTTCAGAGCATTTCGTAAGCCGGATTTGGGCCTATTGGGAAGGTTTGTTCGAAGATTTCAATTTAACAAAATTATTAAATGTGTAACCTGACCAAGTAAATCTCAAAAGCAACATTTACAGTACAGTTAAACATTAAATCATTGATGTACAAATTTTGTACCTAGATCACACATTGTCAAGCCTCAACAGTCATCAACGAATAGATTACATCATGCTAACTTCAACGCAAAAGCTTTCACTGCGTGTACACACAGCAGGATTTTTCTATTTACTTCCGCATTCCACCCGGTGGAATGCAGACCACACCAAACTGGAAAGTTACAACTCGGAATCTAGCAACCGTCTTTTTGCTACGGGTTTCCTGTTAGGGATCATAATCTTTTTTGGGTGCTTGTACGACCTTTCAACTCACTTTCTTTTTGACCGGGGAGTGCTCTATCACCAAGGAGTTATCATCTTACATCTTCTCTGTCTAGCTCTAACAGGTGCAACCACTTTAGGATCAATCTTTTTGTACCAACATAGAGACGTCCTGAAGGGGTTCAACAACCTCCTTTTATTTCACAAAAAGCTGGTTACCCGATACAAATACGGGATGGTACACTCTACCAACATTGATATTGTTGTGCTATGTATTGCGATTGTGTCTTCTGTCTCACCTATTGTCATACTCGTATCGTCTCTCTATTTTTGCTTTGATCCGTACTATTTTGTGTTGGGTGATCTGGTAAACTACAAAGGACTAAGTTCCATTGAATACACTTTATGCGTCGTAATTCGTCTCATTCTTACATCTGCCTGTTTTGAATGCGCCAGATGTGTTGGGCTGGCAATGATAAATTACATTATTTTTGTCGGTGTAATTCATAACTTCCTCCATGTTTTAAACCGGAATGCACAACTAGTGCAAAATGATGTTTTGGTGGGCATACGTTATTTTCGACAAATTTCCATAATTGTTTCTTACATTCGTGCAGTGATAGACAAGATGGGATCAATAAGTATTTCCACAGGGTTTTGGACTGTCGTATTTTCTGCTGGAATATTGCTTAAAGGTCGTCATAACGTGGACATTTATATGTATTTGCTGGTAGTATTCGTATTTGTTCTATTTCTTTTTTCCAGTTTGATAGTTTTATTTTTTATGTCTTCCATAACAGAAAATTCTGCAGTTTTAATTCTGAAGTTGCAGCAGACGTCAAACGAAAACCGAGTGTGGGTCTCCAAAACACGGTTAACGTGGATTATAGTCAAGCGGGAAACGTACTCATTACAGAAAATACAATTCGCCGTTTTTCAATATCGATAAGCATTTTACAATTAACTTCTGTGAGCAATTGACAAACCGAATTTTTTATTTGATTCTAATACTTAGTTAGAAGTAAGCTTGAATATCTTGATGCCAACATTGGAGAAATGGGGACGCAGAAGTTCTCAATCTTTAATGCAAGGGATTTTAACTTGCAAAATTAATCAATTTTTTGAAGTTTTACTACATATTACGTAATGCAATGTTACCGGTTTCACAGAAAGTTAGGAAAATAGTAAGAATTAGCATTGTTTTTCTTTTTAATATTATTGCTCAACAGCTTCAGCATCAATATTACTAAATTACAAAGAAATCTTCCTCAAATCAGAGGCTTAATGCTTAACACATGACGCAAAATAAGCTAAAGAGAGATGTACCGTGGTAATATTTAGCTATAGATTTCAAATAACTGAAAACAATAATATTTGGTTAAATATGATAACTAGTAACTATCTGGAGTAGAAAGCAATATTTATTAACAACTGTCAAGGGATCGGCGAACATTGTACCGATAGGAACATATTTATGATATCTGTAACTTTTCAAAATGTACTTTTTACAAAGCAACAGCACTGGTACACATTCTTTACCTTTGCTTTTACTTTTGGGATATATAATAACGACAAATGTAGCTTTTCAAATGTGGACGCTTGAACAATAAAATATAGTTCTTTCTATTACAAAATTTAAAGAACAAAGTTTATATTTTGCGTACACACATATATGCATTCTCGGATTTGTAAAGGTCATTGTATCCAAGTCTTTATGTGTTTTCTAATGAGCTTGCATTTCTAATCTAATGGTGTAAATGAATGAGAAGAGACGGAGTAAAATTCATATACCCATTATGTGATGCACAACCACTGTCTTATGAGGCAAAAACTAATTCATAATATTACAGTATTTTAAAAATACTCTACACTGAACCGCCAAGTAGTAGTTTCGCACAAATAGAATACACCTTTACCACCTGAAGCATTTTTAAAATATTCCACATATTTATGTATGCAAATTTGTTATACCTCTTATCCTAAACAAATCATGTGACCGACGGAATGTATAAGCCAGTTATTTAATGTTACCATCGCAACATGATTTTACAAATATTTGCCTGAAGTAGGGTAGGACACATACCCTACAAAAATCATTTAATTACTGTATCATGTTAATACATCTATATGTTCAAATTAAAATTTTGTAGCATGGCTAGAAGATCAGAGAAAGTGGGACGTTCAGACGGGCAAATTTCCCAGCATCGTTGCATAACTTGGTACATCTTGTCTGGTGAATACTTTGGTTTTGGTAGTCGAACCCCTCCGATTACTGTGGGAGTGCAGAGCAAAGCAGGGAAGTTAATGTGATAAGATAATCCCGAATAAGGTAGATCCCCTAGCGTGTACATTTCCCAGAGAGTCACTCCAAAAGCCCAGACATCCGTCTTTTCATTAAAGACCAACTTTCTTAAAGATTCTGGAGCCATCCAGCGCCATGGTAGGGATGCTTCTTCCCGTTTCAAGTATTCTTCATAATTGTAGAGTCGTCGAGACAACCCAAAGTCGGATATTTTGGCCCTTTTATTAGCATCAAGTAACACATTACGAGTTGCTAAATCGGCATGTACAAGCTGGAAGGAAAATATAAATCCTGTCTAATTAATTTCTCATCAACCAATTTATTCTCATGTGTTATTCCACTTAAACTAGTTCACCTTTTTGGCCGTTAGGAATTCCATTCCAGTTGCAATTTCTTGTGCCCACCTCACCAAATCAATACCAAGTTCCCCCGGCAGCATGACATTCTCCATATTAGTATTCTCGGTACTACCATCCACTGCAGCAAAATTCCCCAAATTTGTTCCAGTAACATTATCCATCAACTGGTTACTTTCAATAATCTCCGGACTGTAAGTACGCAAGTGTTTATCCAAAGACCCCAATGGACACAGTTCCAAAAACACCATGACAATACCCTTCCTCAGCTTAGCAGTGTAGGCCCCTTCCAGCTTGACAATGTTAGGATGCTCCCCCACATATGACAAAACCTTTATCTCTGAAATGATAGCTCTCAGCGCCAGCACGTCGGCATGTCGTTGGCTACCGACAGAAAACTGTCCCTTCATTTTGACAGCGACGTCAGTAGTAGCACCATCCCTATTGATAGTACCCCTGTAAACCCTTCCATACTCCCCTTGACCCAAGTGATAATCCAAATCTGAAAATGTATAACAAATTGGTATTTTTTGTAACACTTTGAAATTTCCCGGTATCAGATTGACACACTGTTGCCTTTTCCTACCTATTGAAAATGAAGAGGGTAAAATTTCATAACGCTCCATGTCGTAACCCCTCCCATGCGCATTGACGCTCCCCTCGTTTTCGCCTTCACTGCTGGAGCCCTCTCTCGTGCCCAGAAGGAACCTCTGCACTTCCCTCTGCGAAATGAAGTCTTTGGAACGGTAATAACGCACCATATACACGGTGAAGGAACCAATCAGAACACAAAATAGAACGGCACTAGCCACTATTGAACCTAGTCGCGTCATACTACGCCAATTATTATCTCGTGTTCTGCTTGTTGGCTGCTGTATTTTTGGTGCATTGGCTTGCACAAAAAGCCGGCGTGCTACTGTAGAATTGACGCACAGATAATAAACAAATTATTAGCAATTTAATAGTTCAGTTTAATAGTTATTGCCACAATACTGAAATATCTTACTCGACTTTTTATTTTCTATGGTCGTGTCTTGGAATGCCCCGTCAGGTGAAACAATACTTAAATTGGAGACATACCACCACCCACACATACAATGTGCCCGCCCTGTTTTAAGGTAGGTCGCCTGGCAATCTTCTTTCGTTTCCGGCATTTGATCTGTTTCGAAAGCGGTATTTATGTAAACACTGATATTCTGGGCGACCGCCCACGTCTGGATTATTTCCCAAAAGAGGAGATACTCCGTTAGCTCGGAAGCATTAGTGTAGGGACCGCCTGTACAACCCAATATGCCAATGTACGCCCCCACATTAATGGGAACCGGTGTGTTGGAAGGTGGACCTCGGATTAAGTCTACGTAATAGGTTAACGTATAGATAACCGTTCTTGATAAGAACAACAGATCCTCCCATACCAAAGCTTCCAAAGTAATGACTATTTTCAGTATGATGGTTTCCACATAGAGGGGGTGTAATCCGATATACTTAAGTGCCGTTTCTGCATCCTCTAAATTAATCAGACCATCGATGACACCAGTTTCCCATAACACGCCAAAACGGACATCCTGTAAGAATCATAGTTATTTGTCTCTGATGTGGTATAAGGTATTTTTTCGGAATTAATTGAATTATTGACATACCGTTATATTTTGAGCCTTCACGTGTTCCAGGACTTGATACATCGCTTTAGCTTGACGAAGGTACACATCCCCTCGGCTTTCGTTTAAGTGTTTGGCCGACACCGAGTTATTGCTTACTATATGAGGAACGGCCCAGTTGAACAGTATTAAATTAGTACTGTCAGAGAATGCCTCATTTCCGGCAGCCGCCACAGAGAGAAAATTTTCTAGGTTTTGCTTGTTTAATGAAAATTCGTCAAACCAAATGTTCATTACCAGACCCACTTCTGGCGCAAAATCAGGGGTTTGTCTGGCCGCGTGAGCTATTTGTTGGACGATTTGGACTCCGTCTGAAACAAAACAAAATTATTATCCGAATATTTAGTACTTGTGGTTTGTTAGAACAACAGTTCATTAATCAACTGTACCGTTGACGTCTTCGATCTCCAGGAGCACTTTCGAAAATTGTTGAAACAAGATAACTATAGCAGATTCATCGTGCCAAAGAAACCTGTTTGCTGCGTGTAAGTAAACCGAAACTCCAAATAATTTCCGCTCAAATTCCGCTGGCCGACTAAGCCACTCCTCTATATTTTGAAGGGGATTAAACCTTCTTTGAGTGTGCCGTTCAGCAAGGGCAGGTTGAAGGTGAACGATAACGTAGTCAATTTGCAAGGAACTGTCCCCATCTTCCAGATTACTGCGCTTTTTCCTTTCATGTAGGGTATCTTTGTCTTCGTCGTAGTTCTCTGGATCCTCGAATACTTCATCCTGGTGAAGAACGTCTATTTCGTAGCCTAGCGACACGTTTGTATTTTTTAGACTCCAAAGACACGGGAATACTTTGTACAGCAACCCCCCGCTTCGATAGTACGTGAAATAGTCGTCACTGACAAGGAAGATATCGCCCGGCTTCAATCCCAATTTGGTAATGTGGTCAATCGATGTCAGGCAGTTGATAGAGTCAACGACAATACCACATCTTAAATTTAAAGGTATAACTTTTCTGCGGCAAACGTCTAAATCCTCTTGAACAAGGGGACTGGAGACGGGGGTGAGTTGAAGCAAACCGTAATCAAGCAGAACGGTTGTTACTGTTCTGCTCGATATTTGGTTGATGGACATTACAAGGTCCCTGATGAAGTCAAGGTAACTGGATATACTGTTTCTGGGGGTTAAGGAGAGCCACAGTTCCCACGGCGCATGATCGTGTTTATTGTGAAGAGCGACCTGGGCTAGACAGTCAATGGTGAAGTTTGACGTGCCTTTAAAGAAAAATATTAATTTTTTTGATTTTCTCACACCTAACAAACATGGTATCATATTATGTTAGAAATAAGTTGCTATAAACATATAACTGGGCTACTAACGGTTTGTTTCATTCAAGTCGAGTGAAATTAAAATATGTTTGTAATCATTTTGCCAGACCGATAATTTTGACAGCATGTAGTCCATGCTGACTTTTTCAAAATAGGCAGAATTGTCCGTGTCCATGATTCTCCGTGCAAGCTATTGTATTAAATTAAATGGGGTTGTTAAAGTAAATCTGAAAATTTATAGAAAATGCAATTGTTTCTAGAAGTAATGTTATAGTACCGGTTGTTGGATATTTCTTTCATTGGCGCTACACTCCAGAAAAGCACAATACACAAAGAAAATTAATATTTTAAAAGGAAAATCAACTAATGTAGACAATCTCATTATATTTATGTGATCCTTAAAATGCATTGTTGTGTAGTTTACACAGGAGCAGTCAAGAACTGAAACTAGAAACAGTAAATGTTGGTTTAGGACTGGACTGAAGACAGCAATCAAGCTCTAAAGAAATGTGCCGAGCGTACATGAATACATTCTTTATGAAATTTATGACTATTGATATTTATAAAAATAACCGTTTAGTTTGTAAATGTAGTTTTGCTCTAAATTGATGGTTAACGGAAACATGTGTGGTCAATTAAAACACTGGAACATTCAAAACAAAAAAGAACTTAGCTCCGTCTGCTCATATTTGTGCAGGTTAATATCCTCTCTGTGGTATCGGCAAAACGTCATATCAACTGGGTCTAAAGAATCTGAAATCATTTGAACATTTTAAATTTACATTTTGAAACATTGTAAGTTAAGTGTTTGTAGTTCTTAATTTTTCCCCGAAGGCTAATGATACATTTCCGTATACTATGTTGATACATAACAGCTTCTGTCAATGCTGATAGATCGTTTGTTGGCAGTTTTGGTGAAATTGTAAGCATGTACATCACACAATTATATCAAACACATATTTTAGCAGATTCGCTTTTACTCAACTGGGAGAAGCTAGAGCTGAAGGATTAAGAAACAATATAGTTGCCGTCGTATAATGTAATATCTTGTTTCTAGACACTCAGGAAGTATAAAAAACTGACATCGTATTTGTGGTTTATTGGAGCACTCAAATACGTACGGTATAAAAGTAAGCCAGGCTAAAATCGACATAAGAAATACTTACAAGTAATGCTACTGAACAGCTTATCTCAGATTCAGTTGAAGCATGTATGTTCTGATAGATTTTGGTACGCTGAATTCAATGGTGTGGATGGCGCCGTTGAATATGGGGTCATTCACACAATACGACCTCTTTTTAAAAAACTGTTGTATCAATTAGTAGAAATTTATAGAAGTTTAAAGAGTATAATTAACTGGATAAATTGAACGAAGAAAAAGGGAAGTGGTCAAGTAGTTTCCGACGAACTACGTCTAACTCAACGTGTGTGCTGCAGTTTATTTTTTACATGCTGTGAGCAATTTTTACTACGGAACGATACACAAATTATTTAGGTGCAATTACAACTTAAGATATGAATAGATGGTAGAAAATGTGTCGTCACCACAAAGTAATTATGAAAATCATTCAATGACAATATATATTTTACAAAGTAGGACTGACAAAATTGGCTCTCTGGCGACGATTATTCCCATATAGTCAGTTCTTAACCTGTCACTGAATTAGTAAATAAATGTGTACCATGCTCGCGCTGATCATCAATTGAATGGTATTAGTACCTGCCACGGAAAGTGTTCAATTACTGTGTGGTTTATTGAATTATTTTCAACAGTATAAGGAAGGAGGCAGGAGGACGAGACGATCAGCAACAGAAATGTGTGTATGGACAGGTAACAGGACGCTTCGGTCAATGTTTATGGTGGAATGCGTATTTGTGGGCCGTGGGTTTACTGTTAATATATCATTCAAAAGCCGATGTGGAGTTGATCACAAATCTATTTTAAGATATGGACACTTTTGATTCGTGGAAGTTTAAAGTGGTAGACTACTACGTAAAAATATGTTCACAGCTTGTAATAATTTCTGGCAGTGACTTCGCACTACTTTTTAAATCCTCTTCTCTGGCTGTTATGTAGTTGCAGCGTATAGTGTATAAATACAATGCAAAAATTCATTTTTTTGTTTTAAAAATTACAAAAAGGTATAACGTTGACGGTAGACTTAGATTTATATATGCATTAGTAATATTAGTTCAACAACTTAGCTCATACAGAGTTTTCACTGAAGTTAGCATGGAACGGTATATTGTAAAAAAAAGATTGTTGGTAGGTCATATTACACTTTCATAGTTTTAATCAAATATAAGTTTGCATGATGAAGAACAGTGGTGGTTATTACTTATTTAAAGAATACTTTGGGGTACCTCAATTTGTCATAAAACCATGTTGGATTCCCGGTGGAAGCAGAGCTACCACAAGTTGTAATATAATTAGTTCTATGAATAATAAAAACGATTTGCTTAACAGCTTATAAGGCTTACTAAATGCTAAAGGGTAGGAAAGTAATAATGTTGTCGCATAACTAAATGCGGCAACGAGAGGCAATAAATTGTAAATAATTACTTATTTATGTGTGCTTTTCATTTTCATACCAATAAAAAGTTGGTACTAACTTTATTACAAGAGGATCATCAACTACATTTTTTTAGTAAGATTTCCAACCCCCAGTATTCGGGGAAAACCGAAAAATGATCTTTCTAACTATTGTCGTCCTAACGTATATGCATGGCATGAATGCGACGGTGTTCGACGTGAAAAAATACTCTGAAATTGAGTTAAAAGAAGCATTTTTCCGGAGCCAACTATCTTACAAAGGTCTAAAAATAAGTAAGAATTTCTATCGTTCATTTAAAGGCAAAGACTTGGATCAGGAAAGTTTAAGTGACTTTCTGCAACCTTTCTTCCATCAAAACTGCTTCATGGTTCTAAACAACTGGTTTAACGTTAACCTACCGCCATTTCCTTCACCCGTGGTGTTGCAACAAGTCGTTCCTGGTGTTGGCAGATCCACAGAGTTTGCAGACAGGTTGTTGTGGGTGTCCGCCAAAATTAAAACTTTCAACATTACCTCTCCGACACTAAAACAATTTTATAACTGTTCAGCCTCAAAATTTTTAATTTCAAACTGGTGGCGCTCACATTTCTGCACCACCATAGATTACTTCAAATTCTCGTCATCCTCAAAAACATGGAACTGCTTCGTTCAAACTGATTTATTTTACCCGGACTACCTATTTGATATTGACATAACTAGATTAACCTATCCCAGAATTTTTGAGTTGGAGGAAATTAAAACAGACTACGAAAATGAATTGGCCCACAGCGAGTACTGGCATAGACCTTCGTTGGTCCCACCTGTCCATCTTATGGTAGAGGACGAAAATATACTGACGAAACACGGAAGGTTGGACGTTGTACAATGGATGGTAGAAAGTACCATTTCCCAGTGGCATACGAGGTTTATAAGTGGACCGACGTTGACCTTGGCAGTGTTTGCGCTCCTACTAATAAAAGATAAAGCGACACCTATAAAGGCACGCAGATCGGCATCAACCAGTGTTGTAATTGTAACA
>JAHZNE010002104.1:0-10513 GCA_027744055.1 Callyntrura sp. NNG-2020
TTGCCAGGTAGAAACTTCATCCTGTAGCAACAATATTATGAACGACCGAAATTGAAACGGTAGCAAATGATTGCGTACTTGACATATCAAACAAGCCATGGATTTATCAGAATGGCATAAGTGCTCCAATATAATTCAAAATGAGGATAGGTCCTGATGATAGGGAATTTGCCAGTTTCTCTGCTTATGACTGTCTATCAGTCTCCATCAAAACAATTTAAGACTTAAACTTATTTTGTTTAAAAAATAACCTATAACCCATATCCATCGTACAATACATTCGGGCACCCATCCATACTCAGTGAGTCAAGAGAATTATTTTCCATTTGTCTTATGAAAAATAACAGACATAACTATAACAGAAAAAATTTTTTATATTGAGCTAGACATAGAAATGTTCCAAAAGCAAAAAAAAATGTTTTAGCTAGTTGCAAAGGTTTTATATTTTTTATTTGCACTTTTGCGGCATAAAACATGCACTATGCACTAGCATAGCATTTCTATATCTAGCAGTGTAGATATAAAATGAAAGCCAGCCGATAATTACATGAATAAAATTCAGTTATGTGTATGTCTACCAAGCCCCAGAACAACGTACAGAATTTTTTATGAGTGAATCAATAACGATTTGAATTGAAGTGTTATAATGTCTACTTGTAATTCCATAACAACAGAAAATGTGTCATGTAAACATTGTGACGCCAAGAAATAAAACACTCTCTCGTCACTTCCAACAAGTGATAGACAGCTTCTACCACTACACTTTCATGTTGTCCCAATAAAACCTTGTAAATATCTGCAACTATAGACGATTTCACTTCGCTTGTTGGTAATTCAATACAAACTTTTTTTATGATTTGCTCATTTAAAAAGTGACGTTATATCTGCACCTATAGACGATTTCACTTCGCTTGTTGGTAATTCAATACAAACTTTTTTTATGATTTGCTCATTTTAAAAGTGACGTTATTTAGCTGTGAAATGAAAACCAATAGCAGGATGAACACTTTTGTTTTATAGATTACGCTGAATGGGCAATATGATCATATGTAAGCATAACAAAGGAATAATACGTCTTTGTGAGGCATAAGTTCCGTCCTCAAACAAACAGTTTAAAGCTCAATAGAAAGATAATTCAATAAAAACAAATATATTAATCAATTAATCTACAATTGAATATAAATATATTATTATCACTATATTCATCTAACATATTCATCATTCATAGCACTACATTTTTATTCGACCTTGAAGTTCATTCGTGGCAGTCACAATCTATTATATATTCTTTTTAATGCTTGTAAACCATTGCATTTATTTTTTTTATCTAACCGAAGAACCACGAACGCAGCAGAAAGGAAAGAAGAAAAATTGTTTTATTGATTAATTCCATGCACAACCTACCGTCATTTCCTATTGTGCCAGAAAGATGCAAATGTGTGTCGACTAGGTACACACATTCATTGTATTCCGATCGTCATAACAACATTATCAGCTTTAACTCTCCACTGGATTCCGATGTGACGATGTCACGTTGTAAACAATTTGCATAAATAATAAAACACTTGCAGAGGGATTTCTATCGGTAGATAGATGGATGGAGTGTCGAGATATTCCGCATTGTTCACAAATTAAGGTGAGTGAGTGCATCCCTGCGGGAGAGGACATCATTACAAACAAACGAATGTCAATCAATTCATTTTCTATCGTCTTCAAAAAACATAAAAGCTCTCCGTCCTTATCTCTATATTTTCTGCTGCTCGGACTTTATTCTGTCTCGCAGTATGCGTTCTGCGTTCATCTATATAACAGTATTATACGTTTTTGCCTGGTACTGTCAGATAAAAGTCAAGATTACAGTATAAAGAGATTTTTTTACATTTGAGTTGATATTCATCAAATAATAAAAAAAAACGAGCAGGAATCACTCTGTCAATTTTTTTCATCATAACGCTGATCTCCCATAATCTGCGTACCGCTCATTTTTCTTGTCTTGTGGCTTCTTGCATTCACTTGTTATCTAATTAGCCGGTCCTCTCTGTCTATCTTTCTTTCGCTGTCACGCACAGAGACCGCAATGATGACCCAATGTAAACTGCAGAAGCTTCTCTAACGCCATCAGAAAGAAATCTGCATGACATTAACAGAAATTTGCGCATTCCCTTGTTTTCTTGTAAAGTTCCAAGAAAAAGGTCGACGCACTGGGGACTGGTGTTTGCCGATATTTCTGCTGTTGTTGTTGCTGCTGCTGATACTATGCTGCTAGCTGTTCACATCAAACCTAATTATGTAACCATATTTCAAGATGGGAGAAGATGACACGTCGTAGAATTACGACTGTATGTTGTTACAAACAACACTGCAACTGACACCGCTTCAAATAAGATTGCAACGTTTCACACATCTACATAATTTGTTACTCTTCTCAACTGATATTTGATACTGTAAATAAAATTACGGGAATGGCGTCATCCCAGTCAAAAGGGCGCATCGTTTAATATGCAGAGGTAGAGCTCGGAGATAAGATACTGTTAGAACTTGGCCTCTTTTTGTCTCTTCTTATCACATCTTATCCCACAATCAAGAAACTAGGGGCATAGTAGTCAAGCGTGTGCCATGGGAAAACCACAAGAGTCGCCGTATTACTCTTTTCCTGCAAACAAAGCAACTATACGAGTTCTTGGGAGACCACCATCTTGCAAAAACGATAAACAGCTCATTAAAATGTGCCATCCAGCAGGAGGAATACAAAATACATAATAATACTACTACCAACAACAGCAGGGGCTATTTTTCTAATGATAACAGCTTACGAATACCATGTTTAGCAACAAGAAAACGATGATGTTTGATTTTAAAATAATACCTACTCTGCCTGTCGTTTCATATCACTTTTATGGCAATTTTTTTTATCCGTTTGCACACACGATGTTCATCCGCCATGATATTGTACATGTTGCTGTCTCTCTCCATCTTGATAAAAAATTACCATATTACATGAAAGTAGAGAGAATCGAAAAAGAAAAGTGCAAAAACCATTTTGGTCCAGGCATAGCAAATATAATGTATAGAAACCACATAAAATAGTACTTCATCGTATCGCTGACGTACCCACTCACAAAAATTATACACATGCATGTTTCCCAACAACTGGCAGAAAGAGTAATAAAATGTGCCATTAAACCAATTAGCGGCAACCAATGCAGAGCAAGAAGGGTTTGCTCACGAGATAGAGCTCAGCCTACTATACAACGCTAACTTATTCTTTCGCTTCCCCGTCAGCAGAACACACGGTAGTAGTGGTGATGTTGTAACACACACAACCACCAGCCACATCACCGTCGTCATCATCATCAGCGGAAAATCAAGTTATGGCATATTCTTTTGACTGAATTAATACTCGCCTAATCTTAATCGCTAAGCAAATGGTGTATTTTCCTTTGATAAGAGTACCCGCCCGCTGTGTGCTGTTGATACTAGTCTGTTGTATTGCTATAAAACGAAAAATATAATCGAAATGAATAAATAAAAAGAATGGTGGTGAGTGTCTTGCTCTACTCGCGCTCAAGCTTTCATAATGAGTATCATAGGCACGAGAGGAGAAAACGATGTGTGTGGAATAATGGGACTGTGCATTAATGTGAACTAGATAAGGTAAAGGAACGTAGTAGCTTTGTTGAGAGAGGTAATAAGAAAGGAGCGAGGCCAAAATGGCAGTCTATATAGAATAGGAGGACATACACGACACAACGTATTGTAGTGCTACACAAAGTCTTTGAAGTAATCAAAGTATTTCAAGACTTGATTTTTCCTTTCCTCTTTGTCCTTTATACTTTGTAGTCGCATACTGGGGGTCTCCTGTCTCTCTCTCTCTGCCTTTTAGTTGGGCAGCAGCAGTAGGAGCAACGTGAAAGCCGTGCCAGCATTATCTTTACAGCTTGATAAAAACAAAATTGATATCTGAATGAGTGCATACACTCTGAAGAGTTTTTATGAGATGAGAGGGATGTAATGGATTAAAACAAGAAAACTACTTTGAAAACCAGAAGCTATCGTCGCAACTTAAAACCAGATGACATGAGTATGGAATGGAGTAATAAATGTTGCCCTGATAGCGGACAATGCAGAGAGGGAGAATACATAAGACTGAATATGTGGAAGCACTCTTGAGAACTACAGCACAGCCAAGAGAAAATTGCTCACTCTCTCTGCTCAACTTTTTGATTTACACCTGACGTATTTGTTTTTAGAAATCCGTGCCTGCAAAAAAAAACGAGTAAACAAGACAATTGCAATTTACAATTTCGCCTCCTGCACAGGTATTAATTTTGGTTTCTTTTCTTCGTCAAGTTAAATTTGTTAAGAAAATGTTTGTACCCAGAGTACCCAACTCACTGTGAGCACTGCACTGGGTAAAATGTAATGCGTAATGAGAGTCGCTCTTAAGTAAAATATATATGCATATAAACCGCTGCTGTGCTATTTTTACCTGTTGTGAAATGGATGAAGCATAGAAAATTTCTCCATTTATCAGCCTGTTTGCATGAAAGTGTTGTGCAAACTTTATAAGTAATTCATAAGTTCACTGATGATTTATAATTTGGTAACATGTACGACATTTTCTGTCTGTGCCGGACTTGGCACGGCTTAACTAATCAAGAAACTTTTTGTCATTCTGTCATCTGTAAAGTATGTTGTTGGAAATACGTTCGAAATCTGAAATACACCATAAGACCCAGTAGCCTGCCACACTGTGGATGATATTACGTACCTAGCACCTGGTATTTGCTATCTATTATACAAACCCAAGAGCAACGAAATAGTAAACACGCACACAAAAGTCAAAAATTTATACAACAGCAGCGTATTAACTTTCCAGCATTCTCATTTACCTTGTATTTTTCCCAAGTATGACATGACGAATGCATGGGAAAAGTTTGCGAAAAAATCAGGAACTATCTACATGCATACATATGTTCCCTGTTCCTTGATAAAAAAAAGTTTCCTTTTTTAGGCTACCTAACTTTTTGGGGAATACGAGGCAAGCTTGCCAGAGGTAGTTCTCATATACGTATGCGTCGGCAGACGCTGTTCACACGCTACTTTAAAGTATTTGACCCTTCATACTTTCCCATTTTTTCTTCAAGGGTTTACAAAACTTGGATGAATGCTGTTAGTAGTGTGAAGGAATGTGTGTTTTGTGCAACAAATGTTGTCAACTTTCTACTATATACATGTAACATGTATTTGAACAACGAAATAAAACTTGGTGAAGTTGCGTATATAAAGTTTAGTAGAGAGAAACGAAAGTTGTAAAAGTAGGTAACTTTTTTTTACCAGCTACCATACCATAATAAACTGCTGCCATATCACAGGTGAGACTTACGACGACGACTACAACGATTGCCACAGTACAACTTTTGGTAGAAAACTCTCAGTTAGGGGCTCACTTTATTCTTTCGAAAGATGACATCTTTTCTCTATACCGTCAACGACAAAGTTGTAAAAAACTAGAAAAATAAAACATTGAGACAATAGTCCATAATAATAATAGTAATAACACCGGTACAAGTTATGCAAGCAGAAGCAGTCAAGTAGCAAGTAAGCTAGGGTTGGTTTTGATAAATGAGCCATTCTCAAACACTTTGTAATTTTTTCTCTCATTGCTTTATTCTGACTACTAATGAGCCCAGTACATTTTTTAATATTCGAGAGGTGAGCTGACACGTTCATTCCTAATGTCACCGACTGATGCTGTGCTGTCGCTGTCACACAAGGACACAAAACGGACAGAGAAGAGGGGAACAGCAGAGCAACGAAACGAAAAAATGAAACAGAAGAAGCTTACCTGGCAACCAAAGAGTGGAAGCTCATATTTATGGTAGTTCTGGATTGGTTGGATAAGAAGATACATCCCATTATAATTTCCGTCATGTGACAGTGACATGCATACGGGCTGTGCTGCCACTGCCACTTATGCTCCCACTACTACCAGAGAACTTGGATATGTTTAATGTGCCAAGTATGACCATATGAGTAAAGTGGTGTAATAACAGGGATGATGAGGATATGAAATTACATTGAAATTGAAAGAAAGAAGCGTAAAGTGATATATTTTTATGAATAGAAATGGGCATATACATAAATAAGTAAAACAGTTTATGCGAAAGATGGAGATAATATGGAGAAAGATGAGAAGTATACTTGGAGGATCTGATAACGTCCGAAGAAGGTGACTGGAAACACCTCTGCAGACTGCTGGATCTGACATCTGAAATGGCTTGTTAGGCCAGGTGATTTGCAAGCCTGGCATGTAAATGATCATCCAGCAGCCTGACACTAACTAAACATCACATGACAAGTTACATGTGTACCATCTAATCTACCACTCTCTGGTCGGTTTCCTTTTCTTAAAATACGAATAGTCCCTACAGTTGCCAAGGATGCGAGGGAATATATAGAACTGTCCATGAGCACAGGTACTGGTATAAAGTGGCGCTATGCATGTACTTGATTTGTCCTTTTGTGATAGTGGCTATATAGTGCCTCCACATTAGAATTGATGTACATTGTGTACTGTATATACGTACACATGCATGCAAGCCTATCAAATCTTTCCAAACATGGGCTGCTAATGTCAATCCTGAAAATTGAAAATACGGTAATATTTTGGGAATCCAGCCGAATATTCGAATACTGCTGATCTAGAATCATGATATCACGTATACAAATAAGGAGTTTCTTTTTTTTATCAAAATGTCGTCAGAGGTGACTGTAGTTTTGAATATGCACACCATGCCTTTAAATTCTCGTTATCGATCCACATACCTGCCAAGTGTCAAATTAATCATGCCTGCGCGTGAAAATTAAAAGATACCTTTAACGTAGCTTATATACTTTTATACATGTTTACTGGGACGTTGTTCACGGCACATGAATATCAGGATCCGGTAAAAAAAAATTGCTGCCTCGAACCCTGACGCTTCGTCGAAGTAGTAAAAACAGTGTCAACTTGAAATAATTCTCTAGGCCAGTTGACAACAGGAATATTCTTTTAGCAGAGTGCATTGGGAAAACATGGGTCGGCTTGTATGCTCTTCTGAACTGATTTACAGCTGGCATCTAAAAAAGAATCAACTGTTTGTCAACGGGGAGCTATGCAGACATATTCCTCAAAACTCAGTAGGTACGCACTGAATCGTAATGCTGGCCGTAACTTGGTTAAATGTAGTCATCCGAAAAATGAAACATTGATTTGTGCTATGTTAAAAAAATCCCTTAAGAGAGTAGTAGTTTCGTTTTTAACGTGGTTGGAATGTTCCTGTTTATTCTCACGATGCCCCCACCGTGATAGCAAATATTAATTACCAGTAATATTTACTTCACAATGTGAGAAATACCTTCATAGAGAGCTGCTATATTTAGAGCAGCCACGGTGCATAAATTCAAGTATAAATATGTACGATATATTTGTTTTTCTTGCCTCTTCATTCATTCATAAAGTCTAAAGTGACAGAACTCGCCAGAACGACAAGGGAAAGCCTCGGAAAACTGTTTTCTTCATTTTCCACCAGTTTTGATATAAAGAATAGACCACCTGAATAACAAGAAATACATCCCGCTGTTTCTTAGATTTCTGTTATGCCTACATCCAGAAAGTCAAAACAAACTACTTTTAGCAAAAAAATGCCAACAGGCAAAACTCCGTGTGTGCGTAGACCAGACAAAACGACCTGTCGGTCCACCTCGTTGTCGAGGGCCAAGAGGAAGAAAGATGACTTTTGTCAGCTGCTCAGTTTCAAACTTATTTTTGTTTAAAACTGATATTGTTACTTGTTATTTGATAGAATAGTGATAAAGTTTAAATACGCTGAATTTTACCTACATTGGAGATTTTTGTAGATAGGTATTCATTCTGTCAAATTCAGTATGAGATGTGGAGACCATCCTCAGAGCTGTTTGAAGTGCATTTTCTTTCTTTTTTTATTATGTCAGCTCCACGTTTAACACACTATATGAAACTTTTACTCGTAATATATTACATATTTATCAATCCACCCAAAAAAGCAAACGCAGGAAGTTTTATTAACGTGTGTATAACCACAACGAATCTTTCCTTTCCACATTTTATATAAAAATATGCATTCTGACAGGATTTGACTGCTGCTGACATTAGGCTGTCTCCTTAATTCACCCAACGTAACAGTTTTGTTTGCGGCAGGAGCACCGCATGACTTCTACCAAACATTTTTTATGAAAACGCATAACAGAGTGAAGGTAAATGAATATACAAAATGCGTACAATATAGGAAGAATGTAAAAGAGGTTTCCAGTAAGAAAACCGGCTCTTATTCTTGGTGCCACCCATGAGACATTAACGAATAGAACATGCCAACAAGCTAAACAGCCGTAAAAATAAAGTCAAGTGGGTTTTTATGTTTGTATAATGATGTCACATTAAAATTAGACACAGTGGTGCACTTATCCCTGCTGCCATATAGCACACTCACAACAAGCCAAATTTTGTCCCAGGTTCACTCCGTGTTACACTCACTTTATACCTTGTTCCTACTTTAACTTCTTGTTATTTTCAGTTTGATGTTTTTGTTGTGTATTAGTATTGAGAACGAAGATAAACTCTCGTGAAAACGTGAGGCATGCAATAAAACAACTTTTTATGAGTGATTTCACAGTAAACCAAACTACACACAGCTTTCATAAGCTCATAAAAGCGGAACATAAACCCTTGTGGGCGATATGACAAAAGACGGCTGATGAAAGAAGCCCATTTTACGACTGGAAAATTAGTACCAACCTCATTAGCTTTAATATGTGGGTATAAAATTTAATCAGTGGAAGCACCACGACAGATTCAATTAGAACACTGTTAGTCCTAAAGGTTGCCCATACCAAAGAAAAAATAATAACAATTGACTAACATGCTCTCTTGATTTGAGCAAACTAAAAAAGCGAAAAAATACAAAGGAAAAGTAGGAAACTCTGGACAAAATAGCCTTCATCACAAAATCACAAAGCTTGATTTACAATTATTACTAATCTGTGAACCATGCGGAAGCCTACTTTTCTTTACAAATTCTCTAAGAAAAAGGTTGTTGGACATACCCCTTAAGTAAGTTGGAAAGGATTTGGAGCCTTGCACGGATAAAAACTTTATCATTATCATTAGTACTCCGAAAACTGAAACGTTTCTCACCTGCTTTTCTCCTCGTCGTAACACAAAGCATAATCAATCTAAAAAAAAGTATAATACCTATCAGCTTTTTCTTGTCGATAACTTACGTAATACAGAAACAGTCGATGGAGAAAAAATGTGCCAGTATGAAATAATTTATCAACACACGTGATTTGGGAAATGTGTCAAACAAAACTACAGTTTCAACAAACTACGCGTTATTTGTGTCCAAACAGCTGGATAAAAGTACAGACTTCTGAGTCGAAGAGGAGCAAGGTAATCGTGCCGGGGAAACGGTGATTGCACAGACGTGGGGTGTATATACCCTCTAGGAAATAGGTTTTGATAGAAAAGTTGCAACTTAATATTTTTTAAGCTTTTCCAGAGAAGTCAGGACACGGAACGTGACATTTGCTCACAGTATTGCCAGTTCTTTCTTCATTTTCCATGTAACAGTCTGTTTGTTGTTGAACAACACAAAAAAAAAGATTTTCAACCTTCCTTTCCAACAACATTTAACAAAGTTTAATTCGACAAAATTGTACAAGCTCGACAATGTGGAATGTAGAATGAATGTCAAAAGTTAGAGAGAGAATAAAAGTGAAGCGCTTTGAAAGCTTATAATTTAGTATAATTTGTCAGAAAGTATGAGTGACAAGTAGATGGCTAGGGAAAATACGCAAGAGTAGTAGTGGATGAGGTAGGGTAAAATCTAACCTAAAATTAGGCTAGTCACTAATTACATACCTAAATAAATAGGTAGTTAGAACATGAATGTGCAGTTCCTGCTCTGTACTTTTAATGGTGGAGCGAGGGAACAGACGTTTTGGAATATATTTGCATGTAGGATGGTGATGGCGATGGTTGTGTAAATTCAGTGTGTAGGCGATTCATGTTCATGTATGCTCAAATTTTTAACAACAAAGGCTATTTCAAACAGGAATGTGCAATTAAAAAGATGCCAAATCATAAATAGAAAATGCTACTACCAACCCGGAAACTGTCCAACAAAAAACTTAGTCGATCCCTCCGCTACTCTGTCAAAATTAGAGTTTTAATGTTTGCCCCTTTCGAAAACAAACAAATAATTAAGAATACTTTGATGTAAGTGCATTTTTGAACTGTCGTTGTTGGGTCATTTGGAGTATGTACAGGCTTTTCGATTATTACTCCGATGGGTTGCGCTAGCGCTTAATGTCAACTCAATTTCGAGGAATATCGCAATTGACTTGACTCCGTCGGGTTAAAATAAACACCGTTAAAAAAGGTAGCAATTTACTTATAATCGGGTACTCTACATGCACGGTATACGAAATTGCT
>JAHZNE010002105.1:0-15288 GCA_027744055.1 Callyntrura sp. NNG-2020
CGTCCCAGACAAATGTATATGCAGCTAAAACTTTAGACTTTGAACTTTAGACAAACACAACAGTTCTGTGAGTTATTTTTATTGAAGGGATTTGCATTTTCTGTACAAGGAACAAGCTATTTTTATAATAAACTCATCGTACCTAGCACATAGCAAAGTGGCAACACATCTTCCTTCAAAAGAGCAAAAGTTTTTGTCTGTTGCCATACTGTATAACAGTTCATAAATCCAAAATATTAAGACAGTTTCAGAAAACCCGTTAATGTCTATGAAAAAACGGTGACAGATTCTCTGTATGTAATAAGAGAATTTAACATCCTACGGCATAGTATACGTTACACATTGAAATTTTTAATATAAAGCTATTTTAACGGTTTCCACCGTCCGATTGTTTTAAAATCATTAGCGGAGGTTATTACGTGACCAGTAATGTATCCATCATAACAGGTTTTTAAAATCAACTATTTTTGAAATATTTAAAGGACAGACGGAAATCGTGAAGTTAGCAAATGGCTATGTTACTAATAGGTAGAAAGTTATACAAGCATACGCCTTTACGTGTTACCGTGTACATTTCATACATTAGACTAAGTATATTTTCATTCCCCATACTATGTGTATGTAGGAGAAAGATGGGAATCAAATAAAGTTCATGCATTTTATTCATTCTATGTATACATATATTTTTTTCTGTTTTCTTTTTATAGGAATAAGTGGCTCTTTATCTAAAAACACTCGAACATTCGGATTCCCCTATACCGTGGATTAGCAGCCCGAGAAAGTTTTCGATCTTCATCTTGTCGTCGTCAAATGACTCATGAAGAAAGCTAATGAGACAGAAATCTATATATGCACTCTGTTAAGACAATACAATAGTCCAACTGCCACAGGAAAAAGCTCAAATCGAATAAAAGATGATGATAATGACGACAACGAATATTCTGACGCTCTAGCTTTCAGGATTTGCATCTGCTGAATCTGCTCACTGTAAAAAATCAACTTGCTGCCTTTTCGTGTCTATGCGTGATTGTATGTATAAACAATTCTCTTGTTGTATTTTATTATTGTGCGTGTAGTATAGCGTATTTGCCAGAGAGTAAAAACACTCCTGAAAATGTACTGTTTTGATAAGTCAGTGCCAGAAATAACAGAACGACAACGAAGCAATATGTTCACTTTTCCATGTTGCGTTACGCCAATGAAAATTTCACATTTTCAACTGCTCATATTTCTATAAACCATTTTACATACTAATCACCCTCACCAAACTAGTGTAAGTAAAAATAAAAATGAGAGCTGTAAGAATATATTATTATTATGAAAGATAAAAAATGAAAAAGAACGAAATGTTCTGACATGAAAATGCCAAAACGTTGGTCCCTCTAGATTTTCGCCGTCATTTTGAAAGACACAACACATTAGCAGGAGGCAGGATAACGCATTAAAATGAGGATAAGGATAAAAATATAAATTATGTGAAAGAATCGTCGCTCCAAAGAACAATTTTTGTGCACTGGGCGGCAGATAGTGAGAGCCAACGAAACTAATAATAATTCTAGATGTACGTGGTTGCTTCACAGCTAAAGACATTTTTCCACGGTGGTGGTGGTACAGCCTTTTCCTTCTTCTCCCCACTCCCCACACGTTGTTGCTGCGCCCTCATTCATTATCGTCATTGAAAAGGCGAAAAGAAAAAAATAAATCAAACTACGCCAAATATGTGAAAGGGGGGGTGGAAGAAAAATGTCAATTTTATGTTGAACGTGATGAAGACGACGACGACGACTACTACTACTACAGGCAATATTATTGTGGAAACTATTTCCCCACTTTTTATGATTGCCAGTGTTCAACAGGCAGCAGTACAGGAGGCACCATCTTTTTTATTGACGGAAATTGAGAAAAATTTGTTTTTTTGGGTCCACAATAAGCACAACCATAACATGAAAACGAAATTTATGAGCGGAGTAGTATTTAAATAGACTACACTTTCTGTAAATAAAAGTAATTACGAAAATCATAACGATAATACTATGTACATAGAACACGGCCATAATCAATAATGATATAACTCCCCAAAGTAAACACACGATAATGACTAAAAATTGCGAGTGTGTTTACCGTATTACTCATTCGATGTTAGTGAATCCGGCGAATCGATACATTTCACATCACAAAACGAGGATGACGACAGCCACTACTACTGCTGCTGCTGCTGGTGTGATAGTAAATAAATTCCTTTCGAATGAGAAAATAGTGGTCGATCAATTTGCAACGAGAGTAAACTACATTCAAGTGAAATTCGCAGTGGCGAAAATTTTGTTTTAGTAGCGAGCAAACAACCATAATTGCGACTGTGCTTTTCCTGTCAAAATATCCTTCCACCAACCGCATCATCATATCGTCGTGTTGTTTTTTACACTAAACACACCGGTCGCTCTACTATCAGCCTCGAACTATCTCATCATTTTGTGCATTAAAGTCGTCTTCGTCATCGCTGTGGTTTATCTAGCTACAACTACTACTCCCATATATCATCTATATATGTATAACTGTCTGCCCGCTTTTCCGAAACTGGCATTTACATATCGCAGTGAGAGTGCCAAAAGCAAAAAGCACAAAATTTTTTCCACTTAGTTGAACAACAACATAAATATATCGGCTAAAAAAAATTCACGAGAGCAACATCAATTTCAGGAGGAGCAACAGCAGAAGCGAAGGAGTTGACAGGCTTATTACACAAGACAAGACCAATGTGGAAGCATCCAACGGCGGCTGCAACAGCAGTGGAAGCATTGGAAGAAGCCTCTTGCCAAAAAGTAGCAGAAGAAGGATTATCATCACTATCAGTTGCAGAAACAGCGATACCATCATTATCGTCGTCAACATTCGTACAACCACAACAAAGTTATTCAGAAGAATTATCATCTGCAGAGGAACCAACAGTAGTCGGAGCAGCAGCAGCAGCAGCAGCTTCCGCTGAACTAGTACTAATGGAGCAAGATATAATGCCAAACGATCTCAATTCACTTCGCACGTGGCCAGTATCACATCCATCAAGAGGCCAAGTGAGATCATGTATAGAATTTTCCCAATCTGCAATGTTGCCAACAACGGAAGCCTCAGTGGCGTCGACGACCAACACTGCTACCGCCGCCATTATCGCTAGTAACACAACAACTGATTTAGCATCATCGTGTTGTACTGGTGGGAATAGTGGTGGTGGTGGTGGTATAAGTAATGTAAATAATACGGGTGCTACAATCGGTTCAACGCCAATTGCTGCTAGTTTATTGGCTGACACTGTTGAAAGTTTGGTATCAGATGGGCATCCGGTTATCAGGGAAGGGTTTTCTGGTCTCAGAAGTTGTCTTTCCGTTGATCATGACGTTATTGGCAGTAGAACTAACGTGCGGAGTATTCCTCAAAGTAGTGCAAGTTCCCATGATCTCCTTTCCGGTTCGAGATCCTCATCACGACAGTCATTTTTAAGGGAGGGGGCTAGTTTAACCCTTCCTCGACAATCATCTCATGGTAGCAATTATCAGCCTCAACGTGCCATATCCATTTCATCATCAAATCCTTTTTTAGACTTAAACTTAGCCGATCTGGACTTACATGAAGGTGATGGTGTGGGAGGGAAGGAGGAGGAGGATGACGAGGTAGATGATAATTTGAACACTCCATCAGGACGTGAAGCCCTGAATAGTATGGCAGCCAGTTGTGATGGGAGTTGTGCAAGTGGTGCTAGTGGCTTGAGCTCAAATATAGAAGCGGATTCATTAGAAGATTTGCACCGACAGCAAGATCAAGAGTTTCAGGATCTTTTGGAAGATTTTGCTGAGCAGCAATTTGAGCTGGAGCAAAGAAAACCACCCTGTCCAAGTCATACGAGTCTCAGTTTAAGTAGCCTTGTTAGTGGAGACGGTGACACAACTAGTGAGTCTTCGTGCGGAACACTGTCTGAGGTATTTGATTCCTTGTCACGTTTCTCTCAGCATTGTTTAGTGTCAATGGAAGAAGCTCTGACAATCAGTTCACCATTGTATCATCATCATACGCAATCATCCTCATTTACTACAACTCCCACTGCGGAACGGGGAGACTTTGAATTCACCTTTGATTATGAGCCCCCTCCATCCATGGGCACTCCGGGTGTGACAGTAGGAGCAGCAGGATTGTCCTCCTCCCAACAACAGCACCAGTCTGCCTTATTCAACACGGCACATGCTCAACAAGTCATTTACGAGAATCAAGAGGCAATAGATAGGCAGCGAGAAAGGGATTTAATGCACGTCATACCTAGAAGGAGATTATCTAGCTTCTTGGATGGTTCCAGACACAGTCTTGAAGGAAGCAGCAGTACTAGTGGTGCTATCACTGGGAGCGGAGGTGTGATAAAAGCCGGGCAGAACATGAGAAGGAAAGAGGACATTGGAATAAGTGGGCCTTATACTACAAACAGTGACTTAAGAGCACAGCGAGTAAGGGACTGGAGTGCGTACGGTGCTTCAACGAATAGTAGTAGTGGGATTGCTAGTTGCGGAGGCGGGGGAGACCTAGGTGAAATCCCCTCGATTGACAGTTGTACCGTAGGAAGTAGCTTAGAACAGAAACTCAGTTCAACTGGCAACATCAATTACGCCAGTGGTAGTAACCGTAAAAGACAGCAGTATGCAAATTACTCTGGAGATGACAAGACCACAACTACATGGACGACGATGACTTCGGTACCAACTGCTTCCGCTATAAATGCGGGCGAGGGTGGTGCTGCTTGTGGTAGTGAAAACGGAGATGGAAGTAACTTGAGAAATAAAAGTACTGACTCTCGAAAGGGACAAAATGAAAATTCTACAATTACCGCTCCAGCTAGTGGGAGCGGTGGTGAGGAGGAGGGTGATGGTGACAGTTGTCAGGCTAGTAAAACTATTCTTTCCCCGGTAGATATTGGCTTTGATTTTGACTTGTTTGTGACTGGACTTGGATTTAGAAATGTGAGTAGAAGCAGTGGGGGTATAACTGAAGGTCCTATTACAAGTACAAGTGGTGCCATTGAGCCATCATCCTCGTCTTCAGCTGCGGCAGCGTGTCTTGTAGCCGCAGCTATTGGAGACGATAGTACATCAAGTGTTCTTGGAACAATTGAAAATTCTTTACTTCTTCGAGCTGCTGCAGCCGCCGCAGTGAGTGTCGTCCAAGGAGAAGCAGGACAAGTTCTTGTCACCCCGATGAATCTATTTTTTATTTGCGCTCGCTGTATTTTTTATTCGCTTTTCCCCGCGTTGGCTTCTGCTACAAATGTACCGTGCATACTTATCTTTATCTCCCCTACTCTTTTACAGCCCATCCTTTTCCTCCTACACACTCTCCTCCTGTGTGTGTGGTGGTACACAACCATCACATATGTACTTTTTAAGTACAAATATCACTTTCCCCTCCGCTTCGTTTTCTACTTTATTTAATTTCTGAGTGCTCCAGCCAAAATTTCATTTTCATTGTACTTTTATTGCCGTTTGACTCTCTCTCTCTGCTCTATAGAGCACAAAATAGCGACACATGCACATGCGAACCAGGAGCATATCAATGGCTTGCTTGGTATTTGAAGATAATGTAGCGACTACGACTTTGTGAAATAAAATAAGAAATCCTCTTGGTATGTCACTAACGTAGTTGGGGTTTCATAAGGGAAGCCAGCAAACGTAAAATTGTAGAAATCATTATTGCTGTTCGTGTGGAACAGGGACAGAGCAGGAGGGGGTGGAATTTCACTAAGTATTTAGTAAAATGGCATTACACGAAAAAGCATAATAAAGAATTTCGAAATCTTGAACAAGTGCACTTGCATTTTATTGAAGTTTGACTTAAGTGAAAATATATAAAACATGATGGCATTCGGAGAAAGAAACCATTATTCACAATGCATTTTTATGTGCGAACATGACTAGAAATGTAAATGTAATAAAGCATGTCAGATGTCAGCAGTAAAAAAGTATAAAAAAATATTGAAACCTGGTGTATTGTGAAATTCGATTGTTGAATGCTAATATCATGCTTTTCTTGGGGTGCTGCCGCTATAATGTAAGTTTGTAAAGTGCCCAAGTTAGTTGTAATTCTCAATTATAACAGTCAAACGAATTAAACCTAAATAGTTACCTAACTAGAATATTAGAAGTTTCTAAATTTAAGGAATGCTTTCTATTTTAACTTTTGTTGTATCAAATAAAGTACCTCCATCCAGTGTTAATGACTACCACTACAAGTTTAGGTATTTAAGGCCAATAAAAACCGCCATAGTTAAATAAGCTTGCTTGTTTCTCTCCATGAGGTTAAACAAGTTAATACAGTTTTACGATTATGACTTATGACAATGACTAAACACCAAGAATCGACAACTGGTTTTAATGTGATTCCATAACACTCACAAAATAAGTACAAGGGAAATTTTGCGCTTTCACCGTTGTTAATATTAAACGTTTTAAGATTTCCTAAAGCGATAAACACTGCACAAGTTTTTTGGCTACAATGCAACTGTATTGTACCGTTACATTCTCAAAGTATGCAGGCATACGTTGATGAAGTTCAAAATTACAGACTCAAAGTAATCCCAGTAGGGATTGTGGAAGCAATATAAATTGTATTTGATGGGCAACACGAAGAGTTCCCTTTTCACCACCGTTTCAGCTTGTAATAAGTGTACGGTATAGCCAGCGTACTTTCTTTCAATTTACTGCATAATACTTATCATTGTCAAATTCAACGATTTGACGTTAATATTTGTGATCTACTGTAATGTGAGCTACTGTAATTTGTTTCCCTTTATGGAACAACCTGCTTCTACCTGCCCCTGTGAGATAGTACGGTCACTTTTATCAAAACAACGTTTTAAATTTTGTCGAGGTGCCGTGTCGGTAAATATGTTCAGTCATGTAGATAGTGATAGATGAAATTAAGCAGTAAAATCACATGTATTTTATAATCGATTTAGATGCTAAACTGTTAGATACTTTTAGTAAAACATGCAAGCGTAAATTAGTACGATTGGTGAAAGTGTCCCTAACAAATAACGAATCAGTAGCAACAATGAGCCATAAGGCAAACAATCACGTGCCTGCAAACTTTGATACGTGGTGGAACCAACGTCTTCTTGCTTAGAATTTCACTCTGTTGGAACCTCAGTCTTGGAGAAAGAAGTTTGAATACTTATTGCGTGCTTAGTAATAATTATGGGGAGAGTTGGGTATGTGTTGATGAATAATGTGTTGGCCAGTTGAGGACAAAAATTCCGTTTTCTACCTTAAGCTGTAATCAAACAGCCATTAATGTATATAGATTACTTTCCCCAAACTAAGCCTGTATTTAACACCAACAACATTTGAGCACAATACCATACGATTTGCTTTCAACTTTGCTTTAAGTAAAACAGTATCTTCATGTTCAGCAATCACTTGATAAACTCATGAAATATTTAATAATAAAATTCATGCAAGAGAAGAAAACTGTTTGCGTACAAAAATAAAAATAAGAGAGCTACTTCAACTAGTAGTAAACGTGCACGATAACCTCTTAAACAACCTTTGTGTATTTGCGTATTTGTGTAAATGAGGTAACTGGCAATAGTGGCAGACGTTACAAACTGGAAGGAATGGACTGGGAGTCTGGGAGATTCTTTATTAGACACGAAGCCATATTTAATACATACAACACAAACTCTAGAGAGTTATTAGTTGTTTTGGTTCAATAAGAGAAATGTGCCTACGAAATGTTTAGGTAGCAACGCCATTGTATTGTTTTAAGTCAGTACGTATGTGGCAGTAAACCTGGTCTATGTCGTACTTTTTACTTTTCTTCAAACTCTTACGGTAACACAATAAGCGCAATGCAGCGTAAGATATGCGCAATAATACTTCGGTTATGCTCAAACAGAACAATCACGCGTATTTTATTATTACGGTTAATAATATGCGATTATACACTAAATATCCTGTGCTTTTACCACAACTCATTGAACTCGTTCATTTACTGATTTATTGCATCTTCAACATACATGAACGCAGAGAACAATGGGAAGGGACTGAATCTATTCCATCTCTCAACTCCTTTTTAAACTCTCAAGAGTCATAACCAAACGCCCTGTATACAACGGACAAACGTGCTTTCCTGTCAACTGTGTACGTTTCCGTGCCTGATTCTTTGTTCTTACAGTTTTTTGTCATGCTATATGGAGAAAGTTTAAGACACGGAATGGTTGAATTGAACTTTGACAAAGTTTATTATTAATATTTTTATGGTAATTTTATAAAAAATCTCAAAGGAAGGCTTTCCTGCCTTGAATTGTTGTTTTACTACTGAATCGTGCTTTCACATTGATATTTTATGAAACAGCAGTGAACAAATATGCGTTATCTAACAATTCTTTGACTAATGTCCTTACTGTTTTTCAAATACAGTGAACAAAATTGGAGATTAATTGATTTGAAGAAATTTGTATATATAAATGGGTTTGTGCGCGTACATTGAAATGAGAGATATATACGTTTCTCTGTTTCGTGTTATGGGTTCCGTATTTTGTGATACGGTACCCTTTTGTTTTCTTATCAAAGTGGGTATAAAACAGAAACGTTCTATGATTCCATTCAAGTAGTCGTGACTTATATTGCTACCATCTAATACTGAAAATAGGTCGTAAGTGTTACTTTATGATAAGCCAGTACATATTTATATTGTAAGCTTCATGTTAAACAAATGGGTTTACTGCTACCCAGTTTTATTAGATCCCTTGCGTTTCGTAAAGAATCCCTAGAATTTGTTTATCACAAAAGCTTTTGAAACATTCGGCGGAAAGAAATGTTTACCGAGAAAACTTTTCTTAGAGAGATAATGCAGGGAAGGTATACAACTTCAAACGTAACGTAACTTTGAAGAGGAAATATGAAATATGATACTTTCATTAGTTTCATTTTTATTTTTCTTCAACAATTTCTTAAAAGCAGCATGTTATACCTGTCACTTTTGTTTTGCGAGATGACAAGTCCCATTCGTTGTCTATTCTTTTCAAAATAATGGTTACATAGCGTCTGAGGAGGCAGACAGGGAAAGTATGAGTGTGATTTTGTGACAATTATGGCAGATGACAAATGAAAAATCCCCTGACACGTACACGTTTCACGATACGATTTTCCAGTCTCACCCTTCCTTGACGGCATTAGTAGCGTACAATCTGCAGGCGTGTGTCATATATTGAGTTTGTTGATGTTGTTTTGATGATGATTAAAAAATAGTAACAAGCATACGACACGGTGCTGATGGATGGTCTTGTCATTCTTTTGAAGCAAGTGCAGCTGGTATCGCTTTTATCCAGACAAGCCGACAGTGTAACTATAAAAATAATGACTGGCAAACTACAATTTTAAACATCCTACGTTCCGTAAAGCCATCGCATGCATTATTGTTTGTATTATGCTTCACAACTTTCTAGATAAAGCGACATTACTAATTGGGTTCGATATGGACTAGGACTCTCTATAGTCCTCTATTAGGTATATTGTAGGTGTACGTGTACAATAGCAAACACATTCATATATTTAACCAGTGAGTGGGATCGAGATACGCGACATAGTATTCCATACACTTAAATTCCACAGTTTTATTTCACTCATCCGGAAAATGTTCATATAAAATGAAGTAGCAAAAAGTAATGAGTTTCTCTATATTTCACAAAGGAATTTCCATTATTAAGAAAAAAAAGCACAGAATTCGTGGAGCATTTTCAGTCATTCTTGCTTTTTACGAACACACATGACCATACTTCCTACTGAAATTTTCCGAATTTTTTCAGATGACTGTACTGCTGCTATACTAACGTTACATACCTTGCAGTCTCGTAAACGAAACGAGCGAAATAACGAATTGTTTGCTTTACGTATACAGAACAGCATTTAACGGTTGTAGCAACTATCTATTGGCGCATACCTTCCTTCAGACATGATNCAGACATGATGTGATGCTGCTATTCTGTCATTATAGGAAAGTGGCTGTGTTCCCCGGAAAACGACATTGCTCTTCCAGCAACAGCAGCGAGTTGCCCACTTTTCTCTCTCTCTCTCTTTACGTTTAACACGAGAGCAATTTTCCATTTTACAGGAGGATTTACTCGATGTTCCTTCCCTGTCACTGTGTAGTATTTACTCTTCATGCTTCATTTCAGCTTGGGTAAAAACATAAGTAATGTGTAAAGCTGTAAATGCATTCACCATTTTCGCTACAAAAACAGTTACAAAGTAAAAGAATAGCTTGCAGTGATGATAACGACAATGACGATTTACTCCTTTAACACACACCCACACACAGCAGCTACATCTAATATTGGCCATATATACCACTTTCGCTCATCCAACATCATTCGCCCATCCATTTGCTTCAAGTTCCAGCCAGTCGTACAAGCATTTTTCACATACCTATATACCCATGTAAGACACGGAGAGGCAAGATTCACTTTTTTACCTTGTTACATTTTCCTGGTATTTTATTACATTTTCGTCTCCAATATAATATTTATTGTAACCTTTTTCACATCATTCTTATATCATATATAATCACCCTAAAGGTTTTTACATATTTCTCCGGATTCAGCATTGAACTCGTTTTTTTTATTTTCCGTCGCTTTTCGTTTTCCGCTGTGATGTACTCTGCACTCACTGAGATGTTGGGTTAAAACGAGTTATATCAACAAAAGATTGGCTATTATATCGGTTCTACCTTTTGCATATTGTATTCACCGTGAATAGGAAGCGAAAGTATTTTGAGGATCAAGATCAAATTTTCTTTAATAGTAGACTCCCCTAAATCTTATTTTACCAGACTTATCAATCTTATCATGCTTAGGCTTCAAAATAGAAAATAGGGATATGTTGTCTGGTGTGGGATGATATAATGAACGCTTTATAGATGATAAGGCATGTACGTTCTTTATGCATGTGTGTCACTTCATCATTTACCGACACACTTGTTCTTTTCTTGATACCTTTTCCCGCTACCTTTTAACAAGATTCTTTTGTACCTATACAACGTTTGCTGACATGATATGGTAGTCAATTTCTGCTGCCTTTCTGAACATCTTATAGCAGGAAAGCGTTCTTCACTACAAAAGAGAACCGGAAAGTTAATCACAAAACGTACGGGATGACGACGACTCCATCATCATTGTTTTAGGGTTCCACCATGTGCATTGTCTGGATGTATAAAATCTCATTTCTTCTCTTTATAAATCTTCTCCATATAAATAGTCTGGAAGCTATCTACATAGTTTATTTCAGGAGACGGCACTATTTCTTTTTTCTGTCGTCATATATTATGAACCCCGGCATATAAGTCTTTTCTGAGTGACTTGTGTTGTTAATATGAATGAACACATATGACATCTCAGTAGGTCTATGTAAAGGTACGTAGGTAAGTAAATAAATACCCTTTTCTAGCCAACCAGTAAATCTGCTTCCCTGTTCCACATTATGTTGTAACTTTCATTCATATGCTGTTTTTATACTCATTTTTACAGCTCACAACTCCATTTATGCTTTCATTTTTTCCTTCCGGAGATGTTGTCACCAATGCAATGTTGTGTATGTACTTTTGTTTTTTTTTCTCCAGTACGCCATGTTTGAGTTTGACGTTTCTTTCGTCATACGTTTTATTACGCCTTCTAATCCATTGGATTCAACAATGTTACCAGCCAATACCCTTCATCTACTTCAAGTGTCTATGCGGTGTATTATACATATTACGTCATATAAACATTGAACAAATAAACAGGACGAATCCTTTTTTCTTTCTTTTTTTACTTCATTTTCTCCGGCTCCATTTTCAGAATATATGTCAAAATGACAAGTGGGATGAACCCATGCAAAATCATGTACCTGTACTCATACCACTTTGTATGCACCCTGCTATAAGCACCCATCAACCAAAAAGGAAGGAGAGAGGACTGAGAGTGAAAGATGGGAATTCAAGAGATTGTGTGTACGGCTTGGTTATTTATGTATGGTAGGGAGTAGTAAGTAAGTATATGCTCTTTCCCGCGCATATACTTTAAATAAAGTAAAAGAAATGTTCCAGAAGAGAAAAACTTTCGTTTTTATGCGCACTTAGCCCGTTGGAAGAAGGAAGATCAAGGGTGATGTACACAAGACGTCGCCTTCACCCACACAAGGCAGGCTGCTGCTTCCAGGCTGCAAGTACGAGCGAGCGGTGGTGTTGTTAGACGAATATCAAATATGGGCTTGTTTGAACAGGATCAAGGTTTTCTATCCATCCGTCATACTCTTTTTCCAACATATCGCCTTCCAATGATTGATTCATTAATACTGTATTTGACTAGAAGATTCCTTTTCTTCTCTTTCATGTCGTGTCACAGGGGTGTTCTCCGCACACAGTTGGGCTTTATTTGTTCATGCTTTTGTCGACCTTCCACTTTATTTTGACTGTAGGTTTATGAGGAGGAGGAAATGCTTCGTAAACAATTTGTCCGCTTTTTGTTGTACCTGCTGCTGACAGTGCAGTGTAGCGTCATGTCTCGCATGATGAAAATATGTCTGGGCTCCGTTATGCATGTGTGGAGCTGGTTGTAATATAATTGATTATATTTTTATTCCTTGTGTGAGGACAAACAAAATGAGGGTCCAGCCTTGCATAAAAAAACTGACATCAGCAACGTTCAATTTTTTGTACTATTCGATATGGTGTTTGGTTTGGGACTCCGCTAAAACAAAAAGTCATCACCGATTTATTGGATGTAAAAACGTAACATGTTTCTTGAAATCGTATACTCCTGACACAGCGACAGTGCCAGGATTAAATGTTTATATCCGCATGTAATCAACACATACTTTCATTCTCAATTTCAACCCAATCATTTTTTTCTTTTTCTTTAGGAATATCACGCAGTCTCTATCGTCATCATGTGCTTGCAATTAAGCAACAATTTATTTTTGAGTTTTTCAAAAACTAGTTTGTGGCCTAGCGGAAAATCTGTGAGTCGAGTCTCACATTAGTACACATTGAGTCACAGTCGTAACGAAGAAAGTTTTTCCCTCTTCCAAAGCACCTTTTTACTTCGACGTTCCGCTTTATTCACACTCACAGATTTTCCTTAGCTCCACTACAAGTCTTTCTCTTCCCTCTTTCATTCTTTATTATTATTTACAGAAGTTGTCATGTACAAATGGTATCCCATAATTTCTTAAGCCTCAACCAACCATTAAATGGTTTGGCAAGAAAGGCTGACGATGATGATGATGACGACGACGACCATGGTGTAGGATGATCATGACGATAAGGAGTATAATGGAACTTGTATAGTGTGGAAACGTAAATAAAAACGTGGTTTGGTGAATAACAAAATGGTTATTACGATGGCATGTCACGATATTACTTATAGCTGTAAAGTATACGGCACCATAAAATCATGAACCGAGGAAGAAAACGCTTATATTTATTAATGAGCAACTGAAAGGAAACTTTAGAACCCCATGAGGGAAACTATCATCATCGTCGTCATCAGAAGGAGATAATATTTAAATAATCTGTGTACATCCGTATGGCTCGTTTATTAAAAGTTGTAAAGATGACGGGTGTTTTAATGGGTTATCGTCTTCTGAACTTTCTCTCTTCCAGTGGCGGTGGATACGCGAACACACACACACAGACCAACCCTATAGATATAAACGTAAACGAGCCGCTTTTAAATATATCTGTAGTTTTTTTGGTGGACTCCTTAAAATGCTTTCAGATTTTGTATGTTGGTGATGGTGGTTTCAAAGCCCACAATGACTCCTTGTATTGTAGGTATAAACTCCCCCTTTTTTCTACTCGGGCTCTCTTTTGGCTGCTCAGTCTCAATTAAACGGAAGTGGAATACTGCATGAATATCATCCATGCATGAAAACGTTGATACGAATATTATATGCTTATATGTCGGGAAGATTTCGTGTCTAAAAATACCCCTTTTTGGTGTTTATTTTCATCTTTCTTGAGCTTTTAGGCGGACAACTTGGTGTATTAAAAATTTTGACGTATAAATGACTCCTTCCCCCAAAAAGTCTTCAAGACGAAGCTAAGTATTTATGACAATCTCCAGTTATTTCGTGCATTCACGCGTGTATAATAGATAAGATGTGAAGAATCAACCGCAAGGGAGAAAATTCTTTTAAATGAGAGGAGCTTAAAAGGAAAATACCTTCTGGTTTTGGTATGCTTAACTTCGTTCATTCATTTGTCATTTAAAAAGGGTGCAACAGAAAGTTGCTTGTTTGCGTGTATCATCATCATATCGTTAGCCGGAAATGACTAGGGGGAAGCTTACTTTGATGAAAGTTTAAGATGACATCGCTTCTTGCATTTTCATTTCTTGTGCATTTTAAAAGCATCATTATATACGACGTCAATAAATGTTCCCGCACAGTGTGTGTGTGTGTGTGTGCATAGCTTTCGCTTATATAAGCAGAATCGAAGCTTTATAATTTTTTGTCAGTAATAATGGAACTAGAGGTGTCTTCCTACAACTCTGATGGTAGAAATACTACGACTCTGTACGGTATACCTTTAATAAAAACTTCGCTTTATTTTCTTTTTCGCTTTGGATATTAATTCATTTGTTGTTTTCATTTATGAAATGGGTCATTTACAGAAATTTCACTTTCTTAAGCCTTGGTGGGATCATTGCGGTGTTGGTATGTAAACTTTTTCATGATAAAATTTTTGGGGTTGCATTTTTAGTGAATGTTTATCGCACTATGCAGAATGAAACGTACCTGCAGACTCGGGTTGAATTTTAAGTTAGTCAAAAACCTCCAATGGGGCGTGGAACAGTAATGAAAAGCTAAAAAAGCTGAAATTTCAATAAAATTAAACTACGTGACCAAGAAGAGGAAGAACGAGAAGTACAAAAATGTAAAAATTAATGTATATCCATTTCAATTTCCCCATTAAATTCCCTTCACACTGTCCATATGTACACACCGTTGAATTAAACCTCATCTTTCCGTCCGATGTACATAGTCATCGCATGCACACAATTTTTAGTTGAATAGTTCAGTCATTCAGTGAGATTATAATGAATTAATAATAATGAACATTCCCCCAACAGATGGTACAGTTGTAGAGGAAAATTTCATGCAAACCTTTTCAGATTATATTTACACAAGTAGTCTGGATGCCATATTTTGCACATCATTCATGGAATAAATTGCAATCAATCACAACAATTTTAAGTCTAAAAATACAAAAAAACGGGAACTG
>JAHZNE010002106.1:0-12628 GCA_027744055.1 Callyntrura sp. NNG-2020
TGTATACTTTGGCTGTTACACTTTTCTCATCCTTCAAAAACCACACTACAGTAAGTTTCCCTTCTGTTTTTTAATTTTCTGTCTTGGTAAACTTCTTACCCTAGTCGCAACTAATCGAAAGGACGTAGCTTATTTTAGGAAGTGAATCAGTGATCGATAGTTGACACAGCCGAGTTTCTCGCGTTTGTCTCGACTATCGCAACGTTGGACCCTCAAGGAAAGTTTTCACGGACTGTGAAACTTACTACTAGGGAATTCGTCCTTTTGTCGTCGTTTACTAACTCTGTAACTTACCTATTAACTATTTAGCATTCTGTATGGCAGCGCTCCGTGATATTTTTAACCAGCTTTTAAGACGCCGAGGTGCAGACCGTCTCACTACTAATAATAGCACTAGCTCTGATCCATTACCCTTACCCCCTCCTCTCCCTAGGGACAACACTTCGCCCCATTACCCCCCCTCAGAATACTCTTGCGACAATTCTTCTTTTCATTCAACGATTTCTTCACGAACTCCAGCTCGTTTTGAGGACTTATCTTCCTCTATAGATCTACCCTCCGCTCCGCACAGCTTCGTAAGTAGTCAAACCTACCCTCCGCTCAGCACAGCACAGGTCACTAGTGATAACCTCACTTTTGACACCCTCAGCACAGCACAGGTCATTCCTGATTATCTCAGCTCAGCACAGCACAGTACTGCAACGCTTACAGACTCGATCGATCGCACCGTTCAGTTTAGTACCGCCGATTTGCAAACTACTGCTGAAACTACCACGAACCCGGATTCCAACGATAGATCTTCGACTACTAATTCCGGTACCCCTACGGTACTCATCAGTTCGTCAACAGCAAACTCTACACATATCCCTCAAGCATTTGTAACTCCTGCACCTGTACACCGAGCATCAGCACCTTCTGCACCTGTACCTCTAGCATCAGCACCTGTACCCCAAGCATCAGTACCCTCTGTATCTACATCTCAAGCATCAGCAACATCATCTCTCATTCCATCAAGTTCCCGTCAACCCACTGTTTTCAGGCCTTCACCTCAACCATTGCCACTAAGACAACCACTGCGGCTTAGGTATAGCGCACCTACCAACCCTTTCTACGTCAGTGCCAGCACAGTTGATTACCCCAGTGGTACTTATCAAAGTCGCCAAAACGACCGCACATCTAATACGCACAGCATAACCAGCAACCAGTCCTTCCAAGTACCCCCTTTGACGAGCACCCCCGCTCCTGCTCCTCGTAAATCTCTTGCATCATCAGCAGAATTAGCAACATCAGTAGCAACGTCAGTATCAAACGTTGTTACACAACCAAGCGTATCCCACGCTTCAGCATCCCATCCTGCTGACACAGCAAATAGTCAGTCCATTACTTCTGACTTAAACATTCCCACGACTTCCACACAACCAAGTGTTATTGAAGATTCAGTCGGATCTACAACTGCAAATTCCACATTCAGCAGTTTCTCTAGAAATTGTCTCACGTCTGGTTATCCAGCTTCCCACGGTTCGACGCAAACTACGTCATCACAGCTCATTAATACCACCCCAGATAGCCCACAAACGTCAGCCAATTGCACGTTACGTAATTTGAGTTCGGTTGCAGATCAAGCCAATTCCGGCGTACCGTGCGAACGTACCGTACCTACTGCTCCCGTTTTATGTAACATCAAGTCACACATTGCGTCTTCCACTACAGAATTCCAGAACCATCCGCCTACGAATAACGTCACTACCACTGTTAGTAGTACCTCGGTTAGCCATACCTCAAATTGTCAAATTCCTTCTGCTCCACTTTACCACGAATTACAAAACAGCCACTCAGCAAGTGCTACATTAGGCAACTTTTACGATTCTCCACCAAACAGCTTACATCATCAAAGTGTGGTTACACAACCTTCATCCCAACCACAAAGTAATTTAATTTCGTGGGAGCCTACCACCTCCCAGAATTCCCACGTTCACCGTCCACCAGCGCCTACCTCTGCTCCTATTGTTTGGAATCAAGAACTGTTACATCATATTAGCAACAATACCGGTACCTACAGCGGAAATAGTAGTACGAACCAGAGTAACATAACTTCTACATTAGGTACCGTCAACAATCGCGTCACTAACGTTGGTAACGCTAACGTCAACGACACTGACCACGACTTTAATAATCTTATTCGTAACCTTCCAACAGTCCCTGTTCGCATACCAAACCTCAACTTAAACCCCAGCCCTTCCATTGTTCCAGGACCCAACAGAGAACAACCTACACACCCCACAACTCCGTTTCAACCACTACCCGTTCAAGTCGACAATTCTACCATTAGTCAGCAACCCTGCCAAAACACTACTAAGGCAGCTGCACCAACTACTCCACCGGAACCGCATCCCTTCGACAACCTCCCTTCTTTTAACCTTACTGGATTTTTTAACGACTGTGGTCGAAATAACGAATCCGTACTAGTTGCGCCCGTCACAACACTGTATAACGACCCGCAAACCCACACAACCCCAGTCGCCGCCACCGATAACGAAATTGCAAGAAACCATCGCTCCTCCACGCCCACTTGTGCAAACACCGACCAGTGCATCCATCTCAGTGGACAAAACGAACCTCACCACCTTCTAGACCTACGTAACCTACGTTGGCCTTCCATTTCTAGCATTAGTGACAGCGTTGCCACCGAGAACGAGTTTATTAAGGGCGACTCTGCCACAGCTTCAACAAATCCCGTTACTGTTAACACTTCTTCCGCTTTTGATCCCTTTGATTCGGAACCGCTTTCCTCAACAATCGAAACCCTACAACTTGACTTCGACAACGAGGAACACACTTCATCCTGTAACCCGTTTACCATGGCACATGGATTTGGAGCTCAACCTTCCAGAGTGCAGTTCATCGCACCTGCCGTTTTGCAACCTTTTGACCCCGAAGTAGACAATGTGAATGACTACATCCGCAGGTTCGAAACTATCGCTGCTGCCCAAGGATGGAATGAACAGCAGTACCTCTCTACTTTCCCCCTCCTACTTGCCCCGGTACCTGCTGAATGGTATAAAGAATATGTAAACAGTTTGCCATCCCCTCCGAGTAATTGGTACCAACTACGAACTGCAATCATTGCTGCGTTCACGAGACGTGGCGCACCCGACCGTGCCGAAGCCCAATTACGTCAACGGAAAATGACTGTCGGAGAATCTGGGGACACGTATCTATTTGACGTAGTACGGTTATGTAAATTAGTTGATCCCTCAATGCCGGATTCAAAGAAAATTTTACACGTTACAAGAGGTCTACCTCCCAGTATGTTTCACCAAGTCATGGCCAGAGACTACGTCAGTTGAACAGTTACGCCAACACCTGCATCGTCTTGAAGATGCCAAGCACACATATGGAGAGGATGCCCCTTACTTTCAGATGCTCTCCCAGACCACTAATAAATCAACGGAACTCAGTACTGACATGACCGAACTTAAGGACATGATGAAGCAACTGACCACTGTGGTTGGCGTCAACGCTATGACACCAAAACAACCCCCGTACACGGAAGGACAGGCGTTTGGTCCACCACTAAGAGCAACGCCTAACCCTACAAGGCAACCAAGGTTTCCGGGAACTCGCATCGGTTTAACGAATAATGGCTTGCCTATTTGCTTTAACTGCCAACAATACGGGCACCTCTCTAGATCTTGCCAAAATCCATCATACTGCCACAGATATATCACCATTATCCAGGGAGTAGCACTATCCGACTGCATTCCATCGACGGGATTATGCAAAGTCCCACAATTTCAAAGCGATTGGTTGCACGGTAGCCTGTGTCCGATCAAGTTATTCGAACATGCTACAATCGATGAGATCAATCATGTCTGTCTCTTTGAGTGCATCCATGTGAACCAAGTGATAATAACACATGTGGGACTCCACTCATATGTGGTGGCCAATCCTCCTCAGGGTTCCACAATCGAATGTAAGAACCCGAATGTAACCGTAAACGTCGAATCGCCCGACGTCGGTAGCCTAGAAGTTAGCCTTAATTGCGACTGTACACTGCATCTGCCTGAACACGTCGACTTTACACCGCCCTTCCCCTGTCCGGGCAACCTCCCGCAAGAGGTAACGGTTGTACACGTGATACCAGTGGCCTGGAGTCCACCAAGCTCTCAGGAGATCAACATTTTATCCCAGCAAACTACATCAACACAAACTGGACGATGGACTTGCCGAACATACAACTCTCCGTGCCTGAGCACGTCCTAGCGGATTTGCAGCATGTTCCCAAGCTCATTCATCACTCCGCCCTAGTGATGCCGTCCTTCTCCTTTTTTTGGAATCTACTACTATCCGCCGCTGTTGCATTTCTCCTGTATCAACAGAACCGCATCACACCATTGTGGTTGTCCATAGGAGCGATGATAAATCCTGCACAAGGACAATCCGCCGCAGAGAGTTCATTACACTCTCTTGAATACACAGTGATAGCAATAATGGCTCTTAACTTCTTATTTATTCTGGTTCTCATAGGGATCCTGATCATTTTTGTCGTCAAAGCGTGCCGCATGAGGCCTTTGAACGTGGAAGCGGCACTTAACGCAACACCGGGGAACACAGCCGCGCTCCCGCAACCAGAACGGGCCATAACTGTCAGAGCTTCCCCCCGCCGAGCACCGGAAAGGACTGCACCAATAAGACCACGGACGGCCAACCTTAGAGACGAAGCTCAATCTTGAAAGAACAATGTTCCGTTAGCTTCATCAAGGATTTATTGTTAACACCGAAGCTGCAGCACACATAGCTTTTTGCCATTCAGACTTCGTGCAGTGACACAGGTTTGAGTATTATTTATTATGGTTGAAATGTCGCTTTTAGAAAACCGCTAAATATTATAGGATTTGATGTAGTCTGGTAGTTTGATCTGTTACATATCATAATAAGTGTAGATCAACATACAAATTGTATGTTATGTAAAATAAGTTTTAATAACTCTGAAACCCGACATGTTCTTGGTTTAAAAAGCGTCGTTACGTTCCGTGTTATGATGAGCATTATGAACGCGGAACTAATGTCGGAAGTTAAAGATACCATCCAATTAAAACTGTAAGTTCATAATAACAACAGCAGACGTTAACACTCATCTACCCAGTAAAATCTATAAATGGGTAGATGCGCCTCTATACATCTCCCCACAAATGTTACCCGGACGCTAGTGGATGGTACCTGGTGGGTTTATCATTTGATCGCAACCTTACCTCCTAATATCTATCTTACAGAAATTGTTTTTAACAACGTCGTTCATAGCCATCGTTTTCCGACAAAAAGTTCTAAAATACACACTCCTCCTATGGGGTTTCTCAAACAATTCCCGTCTATCTAGCTCTGCGCACATTTTGTTGTATTTATTTGAACTAACCGATTATATGCATCTTGATATATCACACCCTTCACACCCCTTAACTTAATTCAAATTAATGAACACGAAAAGTAAACTACAAACTGATCAAGGTCAACTTATACGTTAGCTTGACGTTTCTCCCTTGTCTGAGTTAGAAGGAAATTTAGTATTTAGAAAATTTGATCGTAATTGCATGGTTGGAGATGATTTGTCCAAATCCACAAAAATGATGTGAAACAATTCATATTGACAAGTCCTTGCCACGCCCAAATTTCACTCATTTACTAGGTGCAGTTTTTGCATAAACAGAGTATATTACATTAAAAACCCCCATGAGTAAACTTACTTCTTTTTCTCTCTGTGGTCGCAAACTAATTATCTTGTTAATTATTCCCGTCGTATATTGTCTTTTTTACGCCTTCCTCCTTTGGTTTTAGGTACATTTTATCTAGTATTACTACATTATGTATTCTGTTGCACGTTCCGCACACCCGTTCAGTTCTTTATCTTAACTTATTTTCTTTATTTACCTTGCTATTGAAAACAAAATTGAAGAACTTAATGATGGATAGACTGAAATGGCGTCAGAGGGCAAAAGTTTTATCGATTGTACAAGCTGTTCGACAGGTGTTTCTAACGTTTTATTGCGTTTCGTTGACACCGTACATCAAGGAAGCTTTCATTTCTGGTCCTTCCAAGGTAATAAACGACACTCTGAAGGAAATAGGGGAGAATTTTGATAGAGTAGAGCGACACATTATAGCTCAGTACCCCAAGATGAACATCGAGACAGTTCAATCAGGTAATTTGCCACACAACTCAAACATTTTTGGTTTTTTTAAAGATTTAACGTTATTGCATGTACCCTTTAGGTGTTCATATATTGTCTTGGTTGATTATTGCCTCTTTGTTGGCTCTTTCTGTGGTTGATGTGGTACTATGGTGGAAGCTATGGGTAGCTTGCAAACCGGTGAGCTTATACAATTTTAACATTTGAACTTTCTTTTGTTTCAATATTGTACCTATTTGGTTTACTTGTACAGAGCTGCGAAGTTATTGTCGCTTCAAGAAATGCTCGGTTTTGGAGAAACTTCAGGATATTATATTTGACCATAAACGTAACCTATACCCTAAAATTTCTATATGAAGCACATGTTCCCACCTCTCTCATATTTGTACAGTTGTGTAAAATAATTTACGATGTCGTGGGAATTGTAACTACCCAAAAGTTCCTGAATGAGATAGACACTCGGATCAACTTTCTCCGAAGAACCACTTAATTATGCAACATGATGTTATAACTTATATAAGTATGTGGAATTAAACGTATTTGTTTACACTACAGATATGGAACACTTTGATCTCTTTTGTATATTTTAAAAGGTTTTTTGGATAATACTAACTCTCTTCTACTGTTAGAGCATGTGATTGAATAAATTCACGGCCGAGTTCTGGCTAGTTTTTTTTGCTTTAGTAGAATGATGAAACAACAATATAGTACTTAAGGTGGTTTACTCAAATACAATATCCTTTGAGCTATGGCATAAAATTCCAAGCCATAAGCAAATGTGTTTGACAAATAATTTAGCCTGGGTTCACTTATTATTACATGTTGCACTATTTTTGTTGTTGTATTTGCCTACCCTTTGTGAAAAGTAGCAAAGTGGAACCAATGTTTCTTTTTTGGTCTTAAACTAAATATATAATTACCATTAAAACAATGTACATAATTAAAAATAAAACATCATCTATATAATTTACACTTACAGTAATTTAAATAATTAAATCTCAAATCATAATACATCTAACTAGTTGGACAAAAAATCAATGTAACTCTGCAGAGTTCTTTTAGGATTGAAAATGACCTTGTTGTATCATTATTGCATTTAATTGTAGAGTAGAGATATATAAAAAAATATTATTGTTGCAACTGCTTTTGAATTAAGAGTTAAGGTTACCGATGTTACTTTATTCTCTACATGAACACTCTCTTGCAGGAATATTTATTTAAAGTTTTGAATTTGAAAGTTGATTTGATTTTATCATCGAAATGGACAAACTTTTCGTTGTTGAGGTTTAGACATTGAACAATTAAAAAATAAAAAGCTCCATTTTCATTTTTTGCAAAACGAGCATAGGCTTATGCCGTAAAACACAAAGAGGTTAATATTCTTTTACGAAGGTACTAAATATTAGTAACTGTTAACCCGAAATCTGATGCACCTCCATCCGATAGATAGCTTTAGCAAATTCAGGCTGTCGTCAGCAGTGCCGTGGAAATTAAGTCATGCTCCCAGTACAAGGAATGCTTGTCCAATGGATGGCGAGATGAATTGTCTACTGAACAAAAATAAATTGCAATTATTTTTACTGCACAAAATTTAACGAAAATAAACAACAGATGGAGGGTACCGATATGCATGCGTTACGTCGACTACTCCTGATTGCATTAGAATGATTTTTAAATTTACTGGGAAATCACCATGAAGCAAAAGATTTTTCATATATAGGTGCTGTATGGTATGCCTCCCATGTAAAATAAACCATTTTTTCCAAAATACCATTAAATGAAAGCAATGCAAAAAATGAGTAAAATCACTGAGATTAGAATACGCAATCCCTTGTTTTGGAGTCAAACACGTTAGACGTTTATTGCAGTTATACACTTTCTAGCTACACACATGGTCGAAATGCAACTCTACACTTATTGCATCCTTATACGAATGAGTGATTAATGATATCAGCAATGACCAGAACCATCACACATCTATCCATTATGGTCCCCAAAATTATTGATGTTTGCAAGATGCAACCTTGGGAAACAACATGTCGGGCGATAATAGTTAAGGGTGATAACAGATCGGGTTGATAATAGTTTTGACGGACAACTGGACTGAGGAAGATTATATGTAGGAGACAACCTGTCACCTGTATGTGAAATATTCGTTGCTAGGGCCAACATATCTATAATGTAGAAGTAACGGTAGCCCATGAATGCCAGCGTATTAATGTGTGGGAGGCTGACAGCCCGATATCTTATCAATGCATGGGTGTCACCTATGTAAATGTGTGTGTTGTTTTGAAAAACCAAACCTTCAACTTCAATATAATTATAATTATAAAAGTGAGTACGAGAGTATGTATTCATAGAAATGTTTGTCAATGTTTTCCAACTACGAGAATAAGTTCAATAATAACGATGAAAATGAACAATTTCCCGAATCCATTGTATAATGTCATATTCGGAATTATTCAATAGAAGTGTGAAATGAGTTTACACTTTGCAGAGTTAAAAAATAGTAAACTGTGAAAAACAAAACAGTTGATAATTTTATTGCGTTGACTATGCGTTAATTTTAATTTATTACAATGTATCTGCTTCCATTTTTGGCCCTTCTTTTGCTAGGAAGGATTGCAAATGTTTGTTGTGTGGGTTACGAACTTGACGTAAACCCAAACGTGGAAAATCTTAGTGACTGGTGCTATGATCCAACAATTTGCGGCAATGATTCTGGGAAATCATGCACTTCGGAAGGTGCGTCACGTATCAATTTACCCGGGAATTTTAATGTTACCGACGCCGAACTTTTTAAATTTCCCAAAGGCAGTCATTACATTTCTGAAATGGGTGTCCATTGGAAAGGCGTTACGTTTCAGGTGGATATTTTGGTAAATCCTGGCATCAGGTTTCCTATGACAGGTTTTCTGGAACCGTTGATGTTCCACAGTTTGCATTTCCATTTTGGCGACAAGGATCAGTGCGGCTCCGAACACACAATTGACGGAAAAGTCGTATCCGGTGGAGATTCATTTAGTGTATTTTGATACATTTTACTTTGACGTGAAGGATGCTGTGCTTAATGGTGACGGTAACATTCTAGTTATCAGTGTATTTGTGGATGTCGATGAAAAGTCCCGTGATACTACCGTTTTCAACCAAGTTAATCAAGTGTTAAGTCGTTTAAATCATTACCAACCAAGAAAGCTTGAAAATGTGGATCTAAGAGGATTGTTCAAAGGTGAATTTGCTCACGCGTATTTATACAATGTTACTATGACAACTCCGCCTTGCAAACGTGTGACATTCCTGGTTATTCGAAAACCAATTTATGTTCCATCACATCAAATTCAACCATTAAGGGACTTCAGGGCGGAATACCCTCCATTCAAACATAATATAACACCAAACAACTTTCGGTTCGATATTTTATTTTAAGCAGGTTATTGCAACTGGTTTTCATGTAGGAATATGGAGTAACACGATAAAGTAACATCCTTAAAAGGAAAGATACTTGGGTGTCCAACGGGAAAAGCGGTGGAGTTGGCATATACTTATAGTTTCCGACCTGCAGACATTAGGGACATGCAATGGGCTCCGAGTTATGTCTAATGTGATGTTCCAGGGTGTCCTACACTGGTGTTAGAGGTCCTTGAAATCTTGCACAGTGGATAGTTTCCAACGTTATTACGTTAAGAATGACCCTCTGGGTGTCACACCGAGCCTCATACCGAGCCAATTTGTATGTCATCACTAAAGTCTATATACCTAAAGTCTATGAAACTACAAGCGTATGCCAAATTCATCGATCCCAGTTGGACCACCTGGTACCTTTCCTTGTTAGTTCCATGTATATCAATAAAATTTAACTTTCAGTTGGCGGTTAGATGTAAAGCATTGCAGTAAATTTGCTACTCTCTCAACTAATATAATGCCTGTAAACTTAAAAGACGAAATCGCATAAGTTAATGACTGATAGATAGTGCACCTAGGATATCTGACTTTACATGTGTTTTATAATATTGTTACTTCCATTCTTCCGAAAGTTTAATCCTTCTGAAAACCAGTTAAAATATATTAATGTAGTACTTTTTGCCTTTCATTTAATTGATGCCCATTTTTAATAGCAAGCTACAGCCTCAAAACAGACGGGACATTAAGCTTCTGAAGCTTTTGTACTATTAAAGTGTTGACTGCTCTTACGTTGAAGTAAATGAAGCTTAGCTAGCGCATCAAAACCTACTGGAACTGTTTAATCTGCAATGAAAGGGTTTCATGGAATTCAGGGTATCAAAGTGCTCTTGTACAACTTAATGAATCCCTCATTTTATTAATTGAAATTCTACGATGTTAAAAAAATATATGATAAATAAGAAAATGTTAATAAAAATACTTGATGAAAGTAGTTTAAGTAATTTAATATAAATGTCGAATCAAGTTAGGCATTTATTACCATGTAAAACATTCGGCCTAACGAATTGTATAATGAAAAAACTCATACCAGGGCAAAGGGCAAACATTGCTGCCGGTTGAGTGGTTGGGCACGACCCCGGGTAAACCGATCTCCCTGGGTAAACTGTCGGTACATCCATTTATAAAAGTCTTTCCAAAGATCCATCAAATTTATTCCATTGAATTATACCCTAATTAAAAGAAAACAAAAGTGTTTATTTAAGTATCTAAGTACCTAATCCATCTCACGCCCTAGACACTTATTTCCTAATAACACATCACATCGTAAAAAATGTACACCAGTAAAGTCATTTCGGGGCGGATACAATTTGTCGTAGTTGTAGTTAAATATATGTAAAGTATGTGCATGAATAAAAACAGGTCAATTAATTTTGTAGGAAACTTCGTTAATTCGAGAGGGGAAACCAGTACCTAAGATATCATTTTGCTTCTACAATGTGGGATGTGGGGTAGCCTCATCAGGACCAATTACGTACTATATTTTCATCCAAGTTAAAGTTTTATGAACCTGTGCTGTTTTACTTACTGTGTATTGATGCAATATTAATGAGAAGAACCGATAAGCATCAACTGAGCAAAATAATTTAGTATGCTCTTCAGAGATCCATTGCTTTGCACTAAATACATAAGGCTTAGTCTATATTCTTGACCTATATAATCATCATCTGGATGAAAACATTAACCAATGTTTACTTGCATAGATTATTGTACATACATGTAAAAATTTGGGCAATTTGTTACGGTTTCCCTAATTTAAATATTATAGAAATATAGGAAGACTTTTGCCAATTTCCTTGTTATATTTACAAAACGACACCGATGAATATCTCCTTCCAGGTACAATAGCAGGCATTTCCTACATTTCTGCGTTAAAAGGGTTCCGGGAAGTAAAGAAATGTCTTCCGAAAAATTCCACTACCTTAGTGTCGTAGTTGTATCATGTTTTTCGTGAAATCGGAAGATTCCTCCAACGTGTATAATCAATGATAATCTTCTGCAGAGTTGGTATACTGAAAGCGGAACAACTTTGTCATATTTCAGAACTAATGTATATCACAAACAAAATGTGCCATTTTGAACTTCCGCTTATTTCCTGAACTCGTTAACTCGTAGCACCAAAATATTACTGGTGAAAACGTGAAGTGTCGTACAGTCTATATATCATCATGTCTCCGTCCGCTTCTGTCGTTACGTTCCCTCTGATATAGAAAGTTTTGGAAATTTCGTTCCAGGTAGTTACAAGTAGAAATGGCTTTCTTCCTCACAATTGAGCATTTCCCCAAAAGAAATCAATCTTGTATCAGCGTTGTTGCCATTTCGTTCTTGTCTTGTTCACTTGACAGAGTATAAATTTACAAGCGACGAGAAAACAAATTTCGCGAATCATCCATTTCTCCTGCCAGAATACGTTTCCATTGTTCTATCTTTACATTTGTGGAGACGTGCCTCAATTTTCTCTCTGCCATTTTCCCAAAAAAAATGTAATCAGAAGTTACACGATTTAGATAGCGAATATTCCTCTTTTCGGTTTCGGCCTTCCCATCCTCCCAATCTTCATATCTTTGTGCAGCTTCACTTAAAATGATGGTCGTTTGTGGGTGTACGTGATGAATTAGATAGTAGTCGACTATTCCACAATAAACGAATCGTTTCGTACTCCTTTAAAGATATGATCTATTAAGACGCTTTTCGCAATGCCTCCCAGCAGCAAAATATAATTCGTATTTTTGAGGGTTCATCCGACGTGTGGCAGGTAATGTCTTTCACAAACAACCTGAAGGGTGGACTGTTTCAAGCTATAATTTGTCGCATAAAAACACCCAAACGGTCCTTGTTTGAGTGGACACATTTCACTATAGATTGTACAACGTATGAGCTTGGCCAATAGTCGTATTTAGCCGTTGGAGTAGTAAAATATTTTGGGTCGTCGATTTACGTGATTTTGTGCATAGTTATGAAATCGAACCTGCTCTTTCACGTGG
>JAHZNE010002107.1:685-20794 GCA_027744055.1 Callyntrura sp. NNG-2020
CCATTTTTTTATTGTTTTCATCAGTTAGTAGCTATAGCCATGGCAATAGTAACCGGGGGGACGGGGGGTACATGTCCCCCCTGGATTTGGAGATTTAACATTAAGGGATAGGGAGCGGTCATAATGTATTACAGGATAGGAATGTCTGACCCCCCTCGTTCCCCCTGTTACTTTAGCCCTGGCTATAGCCAATAGCTCGGATAAATTTCCGGGGTCACACCCCCAGGGGGTAACGGAAGGGGTAAAGATTTAAAAGTGAACCAAATTGGCTCAAATTTAGAATATAGGTAGATATTGAACAGATAAGTAATTGTGTCAAATTTGACCTTAATTGGTCGACCCCTTCTGTTCCCAAGGGGCGTATAAGTATAAATAATATTTTGTATTTCCATATATCATGACAGCTCGTCACTCAAAATTTGTCACCACAATATTCACTTGCATATAATATGCTATTTGAAATTCAAAATCGATTATGGTCACAACCCCGAAAACGACCATTCACTGCAGTTAACAGATAAGTGTACAGGGCTTATTATTTTAAACTACCGTACTTTTTTCTCTTTACCTTGTAGTTTATATTCAGGAACATCAACTGGCAATCATCATTTTTTGACAGGCATGTAGTCAAAGCTTTGGAATTTTTTTTCCATAGAACAACTGGGGCAATATGGCACTTCAATTCGGAGAGGATTTGTCCAAAGAGAGTTCTCTAGTTCTCCCCTTACGGAAATATAATGCAAAAGATATTGGTAATTGGCACAGCAACGTTCAACGTTTAACATGAGACGTTAAGTAACTGAGATGGGAATACGGACTTGTTGTCGCATGTCGGTTTCGTATGGACGGTCATAACTCGTACAATGAGGGTGAAATCGTATGGCAGTATTGATTTTCAAAAATCCAGTGACGGTTAAAAATCATTTTTAAAGCTTGTGAAACAATGTCTTTGGAAACGATTGAAAATGCTAGCATGTCACTGCCAAAAATACAATGATATGCATGCTATGATAATGGTGGAAGAGCGGTTTTGAAGTTTATAATGAATTAGTTGGCATATTAGTTGTTTGCAATGTTTGTTTAAACATGTTTTAACTGTTTAAAACAATCACAAAATTTAATTGTTTCTTAAACTTCTCTAATCATGTTATTTTTTGGAAATTGGAAAAAATCGGCATGTTCCGTTCAATTCGTGGAGTCGGCCAGTGTTGACGAAACTTTGGAGGACGGGAATACGTTTTAATAAAAAATTTATAACACACCGTGTTCCTTTTCACCTACGGCACTCCGCATTTGCAGTTGTTTCATTTATCTTTTAGCACGTAGTAGTTTCAAAGTAATTTTTATTAACTTTTAAAATAGAAATTGACAAAAGAGTTTGAAGTTTTTATTTCAATATGAAGAAGAAATGTAACAGTTTGGGTCAAAAGTTTGTAAAACCTGCATGTAGTCATTTTTAATTCGGTGTAAGCGTAAAAGAGTCGGCTTTCACTAAACGGTTTTCCCTGTTGCATTCAAAAATCCAATCTTTGTGTACAAAAGTTAGGTTTGGGTTGTCTGAGATGGCCTATTGGAGAATTTCAGAGGTAGAAATTAGGTTTTTCATATATTAATTTAGGTAATACAAGTTCAATAATTTAATAAAAGTCGCAAATTGGAAAGACGGTTGGATGAAACTTACATCTGTGTAATCATCTTTCCATTCTAAGCTGTAGCATACACAATATTCGGTATTATCGTTAGGCGAATTGTGTATTTCACTAAAAAAAATTGGATATTGAAAAAATTAAAATTGAAACATGTCAGCTTAAATCGATTAATTAAAATTATCAAGTAAAGGTAAACATGGCGCACCCCTTGTGTTTACGAATGATGTTTTCCACTTTAGATTTATCATCATCAGGAGACAAATATATACAAAAGTAATGATTTTTGAAGACATCAGCCTGATGTTGCCCGGAAGAGTCAGCCTTTTCATCGTCCACGTCAGTTTCCGCTTCATAAGCTAAGTGGCTGTCATCACTTGCCTCGTTCTCATCTGATGATTCAATTATACGAGTCCGCTTTCTTTTGACATCAGTCCTGTTTTTATCTTGTCTAAACAAAAAATAGAATAGTTTCGATGATCATTTAGTAATAAATACAATTTCTACATCTACATGACATCTTTTTTGTAGCAAACACGTTTAATTCTATAAATGTCGGAACACATTTTCATTAAATTACACAAGCCACACACAGAATGACTTGAATGACAAACCTGTCGAGAATTTGCCCAGATATATAGGTAACTAGTGGTGACAACTATGAAGCCATTTTTCATATTTTTGCAACATGTAATTTTTTTAATTGAGCTTAGCGTTACCAAAATATTTTGAAATGAAGTGGCTTTAGCTTTGAAACCAATTAATTAAATTATATTTTAGAAAACATTTAGATACTAACATTGTAGGTCGTGTAGGTGATTCTAAGGCATCGTCTAGTATTTCTTCTTCATTTTCCTGCTCCGCATGAATTTCCTCTTCACTTTCTGATCCGTTATCTTGTCTGTCCAAGAAATACCTAAAGGTTATGGATGGAGACATTAGGGTCAAATAGTCTAAAAAAATATATACTCTATACATAAGAACGGATAACTTCATCATATATACCTCCGCCACGGGTAACGGCACTTATCCATATGTGATTTTTCAATCCAATCTTTTTTGACGATTTTACCATGGCCAGTCCCTTTAACTTGTCTAAACTTCGGTGTGTTAAAGAACGCGCAACTGTAATGGAAATATAACCAAAGTAATTCCAATTTTGCTGTACCTGTACATTCATGATTACTGAAAAACATAAAACTGAAGTAACATTGTTACGTACATCAAATGTGTACATGTTCTGTCCCAATCATTTTTATACCGAGCGCCCATTTCAATCGCTTTATCTCTCAGTTGACTTCTCAATGGGTTTTCGAACCCACTCATTGAAAAAACAACACCATCAAAAAGTTTATGAAATGGTTTCGTTTTCTGAATTTTCTTCGATTTCTTGGTCGGTGTACGTGTAGTTGAGCTTGAAGCATCTTCATCTGGGCTTAGGGTTCGTTTCTTGGACGACGCACCGTTGCTAGATTGGGGTAGCAACAACTTTGAAGACGTTTTATCATTGTCATCATCTTATTAAACAAACGGTAACTATTAAACTTTAACAGAATACTGGAGTATCCGAATCACACATTTACAATATATACATTTTTAGTATACCACTCATGTTTGAAGTATTACCTTTTGCTTGTTTTTTACTGCTCGTAACAGGAATTTGTTTTTTTCTGGAGACGGAAGAGTCATCTTTTGAAACGGTGCTTGAAGTTGGTAAATCTATTAATTTAGGTCTACTGCGTAACAGCTCGTTGACACTGTCTTCGGATGCAGATTTAGAGGCACTAGTCAACTGTGCAGAGGTTTCACGGATAACAGCCGCTGTGGTTAGTGTGCTTCGTGGACTTGAAGAGCTTATTTTACCTATATATATAAAACATAAGTAAGTACCACAGCTTCAATTAGAATTTTATAATTGCCAAATAAATTGTAGTATTGTATACTTTTGTTGATGACAGCGGTCGGAGCGTTGACTTTTGGTGAAGCTAGTTTACTACTGAATAAGCTTCCTGGCCGAAGGTCATCATCGCTATCGCTTTCGCCACCCCCGATTGGTTTACGGATTCCGAAAATTCCAATCTTCGCTGGTTCATTAGGATCAGGAGCTGCCACGAATTTAACGAATGTTAACCCATACTGAACGTGTCTGTTAAAAGGCTGCGAAACTTGAATTTTCACCAAATCCCACTTTTGAGCAGCTACAGGCTTACACAAAGAGTTCATGGAAAAGCTTTTCACCCCATTTAAATTCTTGCCCTCGCGAGAATCCAAAGGGCTCATAAACGCTGTGGAACTCAACAGCACCTGACCAATCCAAAAGCCAAATTGACAGTCAGTATAGTGAAAAGTGGAGTATATATAAAAATTAAAAAGGGCTTTTCTTCGGTCATAAAGTTAGAATGTTGTGAAAACAACCAGTGACAACTACACATTTCTTATTTATACCTCAAACTGGGACTCTTCTCCGTTTCCGGATCTCGCTACAGATACTTCAGCAAGTGCGGATCCATCATTTCCTATATCTACACAATTAATTGTGACTGCCTTGTCAAATTTGAGAATCACAAAAGCTTCTTTTTCTCCAGCGTCCTTGCATTTCCATTTCCGGAAGGTTTCTCTATTCAGTAGATTGCTCGCTGGATGGTGCTAAAACAATTTTAAGCTAAATTTATTAAACAAGTATAGCGTTACAAAAGACAAACGAGGATAATCACAAACACTAGGAGAATCAAGTGAAGTGTCACTCATCAGTAGTCATCAGTATGTTTTCGCTTTATAATAAGAAATTTAAAACGGACACGACGGACGGTGACGGCCAATAATAGACTGTTAAAGTTTATTATTATTCCCCAATTTCAGATTGGGTCAAATTAACAAAAATGTAATAGCAATCCGGTGTCGTAATCGTAAAATGTGAATAAATAAAATTGACTCTACTCTCCTCTACTATTGACTATGAATCTTTTTCTCATGAGTCTTTATGAGCCAATATAAGGATTTGGTAACTGGGTAACTCACCGGGTCTTCGGAACTAAACGAAACCACATGTGACGGGTGGGTGACAGGCATGATGAATCAGATGAATTAACTTATTACCCCTGTTATACAGATATTTGTTCAATGAAAAATGTTCAATAATGAATAAACAATCGATGTATATTACTTTTATTCCATCGTTACTGGGCCAATAATTTCTCACGCCAGTGTGAACATGAAAATTAGAAACTTGGAATTGGAAACACGCATTTATTTTTTGTTTACTAGCACGAAGCTGTAGTGTGTAAGTGTAATATGAAGCGCGAATGCCTCCTTTTTATCACAACAACAGATTGACAACGATTTTGGCGGAGCTCCCTACAGCACACTGATTGTACTCCTTTTTGTGTTATAAAAATAAAATTGTAAAAAGAATTACATTTGAATCGCGCCTTTATGAGAATTACTGTCATTTTCTCCCCAAATTCGATATATATCAATAGTATAATCAGTTGGTGCAGGTACAAAGTTTATGTTAGATAAAATTTGATCGCATCTTAAACTTGAAATATTAAAAATAATTGAATACCCTATGATATTTATAGATGAACTATATGATAATACAACCTTACAGGTATCCCCAACGTATTACGTTTCACTTGTTTCACACATTAAATACCGTTTGTACATTTAAATGTGTCATATTCTCAGCCAGTAGAATGCTGAGACATCAAATAAAATAGCATCGCGTTTTCTATTGTTTGAAACGTTACATGCTGGTTTATGTATATGCTGAAAGAAATCGGCTACATATAATATAAGTAAAGAATCCTTTTAAAAGATACCCATGGATAGTAAAATTTTCGTCGTTATAAGAGTTTACCAGCCAGTGTTAAAATTTAGCTAAACTCTGATTTTTTTTAATCGATGCTCAATGGCGAATGCAATTGCTGAAAAAATGTAATCGACATGGAGATGGAGATGGACTCTCTTTCTATGGGGCTCGGCCATTCTCCTTGTTTGCTCGGTACAAAACACGCGCTATACCAAAGTAAGTATAATATTTTTTTTGCAAAATTCAAGCATAAGCACTAGGCAGCTTTCTCCAGGTTTACATTTGGTTTTTGGGGTGGTCAGCTGGCTATTATATGTATTTGTTATGAAAATTCTCTCATGATGATCAGCCCCGGTTAGTTGGTATGCAATGCAAGTGCAAGTGAAGTCGTATCATGGTTTCGTGGTATTATTGAATTGGTATCACGTTCACTGGTTGGCACGGGTGTATCTTATTTGAGTTTAGTGCTTTTTTGACTGTAGTTCATATCGTAAATTCGTAAAATTCTGGCAGGTAAGGCGAACAGTGAGTATTTAGTAATTGAGCATACTTTGTCGCTGACTGGCTGACTACAATATTTATATGTAAAATTATTTAATAATAGATTGTCACTAAAACTTTGATTTTCAATGCTATGGTACTAATTCGATTTAAGGACTTAAGGGTGATATTTGGATTCTTATGTGTTAGTGTAGCTGTCATTGGTTTTTATGATAGCTACGGAGAGACATCATTTACTGCAGCTGAAATCCAACCGCCTAGGGTCATGAATAATTTCAGGGCTGTTTTTGTAACCACCCCTAACATTGAAGTGGCCAAAAAAATTGCTCAGTAAGGTTTGTATACTATATCTCATTAAATTAAATGCCTACATTTAGAATGACGTGACGTGGAAGGTGCCGTCGACGTCAGGGTTGTGGTTGTGGCTGGTGGCTAAAACCTTGTGGTTTTAGGTTGTCAAGGTTGTATATGGTGAAAGCGATAAAAAATGGAAGAAAATAAATATTAGCCAATTATAGAAGTATTTTAATAGAACCAACTACTGGCATGGTATCTTCTGTCGTTGGTCGTTGGAGACGACTAGTCTCCATCGCAACAGTCAACTACTTTGAAAGTAAAAAAGAAAGCTTGTGCCAATTGATACTGAATTAGCTAGATGTGAGATGATTATGATTAAGCTAACTAAGCTAGCTAGCTAACCAAGTAAAATGTAAATGGCAATTGCGGCGCATGTGAAACTTAATAATTATTACTGTAACTAGACAAGCCAACCAACAACCAAAAAAGTTAAGGAACCCATGTTTTACATCTTGAATAGTTTTTAAGAGAGGGGAACGCAAAGTTGCTACAATTACAGACAAATATGTCTTCGTATCTATATAATATAATTTGATTTATTTGCTACATGGGCGGTGACGGGATTTAATGATGAAAGAGTATGATTTTTTTGTATTCTGCAGTGGCCTTGTATCGAGTAAACTGGCTGCCTGTGTGAATATAATACCGCAAATTACATCAGTGTAAGTGTCCAATAGGAAGGAGTATGAGTAATTTAACTAATTTACGTATCAAATCAATCAAATGTGATTTCTTTGGAAACTCGCAATTTTTAAGAAAATAATTTGATAATGAATGATCTCCGTAGATATGAATGGGAAGGGAAAATTAATGAAGACGCAGAAATTCTTTTGGTAAGTATTTTAAGTTTTACCGGTTTTGGAATTCTAAATTTAAAATTTTATAAAAAGGAGTTTGAATTACTTAAAACTTCACTGCCAAAAACAGATATATATAGATAGGATAGAGTGGGTTCAAATTTTAGTGTGTTATTAGTGCAAAAGTATATATTATCAACTGAGCTATTTTCTATAGTTGGTAGTACACTGAAAACCCACACATGGCGTGGCGTGATAAAAACATTTAGCTTTTTAGGAATACGAATGGTAACATTAATGGTATTTATTGCTATTGTTGTATGCAGTTTTGCAATTAATTGCACATTTGTATAACTATTATATGAGGTTGAACGGTGGAAAGCGCATTAAAATTGCTATTACTAAATTACAAAAATTCATTTATATTTCACCAGCCAGAGGTATCGTTGAAGCAGGTCCGGTTCTGCATGCTTGTACATTCAATAATTAGTTTTGTCCGACAAAAGCAGCAGGCATATTTAGTTAGTGTAAGAGCAGCAGGTCTATTTAGTTCTTGTAACTGGACATGGAGGAAATATCTGTATTACCTTTAGAGTTCCTGACATTCTTTTGGTTTTATATATGTACAATAAAGGATATAATGGTCGTATTGTTTGCAGATGATCAAAACACAATCCGAAAAAGTGGATCAAATCGATAAATTTGTAAGGTGAGTAAATCTTGTGTGTATTATTTCCAACTATGTCTTTGATTAAAATGAAATTGACTAATTTACTACAAATGGCTTGCTTAACAGGGAAAACCATCCATACTCTGTTCCTGAAGTCATTTCGGTTCCAGTAAGTTAGAAGGAGAAAGAAGAATTTCTGGAAGAAATTGTATAGTACATCACCCATTATAATTTAGCCCATTTTATAAACTCATTTTTGCAGATCGATCAAGGCAGTGAAAAGTACCTACAATGGATTAAGGATACCATTGGAGGGTCTTCGTCCTAAGAATTTTGTCGATTCTCTATTTTGACTTCCCATTAAAATTAAATATTAAATTATTTTCTCGTATATTCATAATGCAGTTTAGTTACAAAAGTGAAGATGGCGAATTAAATTTAACAGAGTTAACAGGACTAAATGATGAAAATACTATAGCATTAGGAACTCCTCGTATAGGATCTTATTGCTGTTTAAAGATAGAAGATCTTAAATCATTTGCAGCAGAACAAGAAACCACTAACTATGCTCCTTCTTCGTATTTAGAACTACGTACCTCTGATTCAGGAACTATAAATGTCACAGTAGGTGTATCAAGTACATCCGACTTTGATAGACTAGTAGACCTTGGGCTCACACGACTTCACACAGGAGAATCAGGAAATTTTTCTTTGAAATGCTTCAGATCTGGAGTGTCATATTCTTTTAAATTGGAATTAGTTGGAATTTATGGTATGTGAACACTGCACGATGGCCTGCGCTAACAATGTTTATTAATCTTAATTTCGAACTGTCAACAATTGTTTTTCTTTCATAATCCATTTTTTGTCTTGCAGAATCCATTGAATTATACGATATTTCTTCAGAAAAATTAGAAAAAATATGTACAACTTTAAAAGATGATGGAGTTCGACTCTTTAGTCAAGGTTATATCGTTGACGCTTTTTACAAATTTAGTAAAGCAACAAAATTATCCTGCATATCGCACCCTCGCACAAGAAAGTCTATTGAAGTGAAATTCATCTCAACGTTGCTAAGCAATATGGCCAGCTGTCACGTCAAACTTGGTAATTGGGATTACGCGATTGATCTCTGTAATTTGGTGCTTCAGAAAGATCCAAACAACCTAAAAAACTTATATCGAAGAGGTTTATCGTATATTGAAATACAGGTAAATAAGAATTGGTATACTTCTATTTTATGCATATTAATGTATTCGTTCGATGCTTTAATTGAATTGTTAACTTTAATCTGCAGGAGTATGAAAAGGCTGAAGTAGACTTACTAAAATCAAAAGAACTGGATCCAGATAATCAAGCAGTGAAAAAAAAATTGGCGATACTAGATGAACGTACGAAAGCGTTAAATGCAAAGTATGCTCAGGCTATGAAAAAATTCTTCTCCTGAAATGCGACAAAAAATTAAAGAATCGGAAAATACTATTAATCAATGTAATTAATATAAGTAAACGTTCCATTTTGATACATGCAAAACTTACAAGTTCTTTATGTGTTTGTTACAATAAATTTTAACAGGGTTAATGCTACATTAGTATAATAACTATTATCGATTTGCACTCCTGTCTACGTTCTGTGTAAATATATCCAGTTCAATTTGTTTGTACAGTGAACAAAGCTGCGTCATTGGAATTTATTGTGTTTCAAGTTATTTTATGAAATACAACCTAAAATAGTTATAATTGTCTTCTCAAATAATTATGAATCTACATTGTAGGTATATAACGAGATTAATAAGTAAAGAGTAAAGTGTTATTAAGGCACAAACCACCGAGCTGATATATAACTCGAATCGACCCATATATAATATGTATGTAACATACTTCGCCATACGTTCTGATCCTCAAGTCTGACGAACATTATGTCGAAATTTTATTGTTTGTTTTCATATATTCTATTAGTTCATTTTTCATTACACAACATATAATAATATATTTTCGTTTTATAGATTATTTCACGACCTTAGTGAAGAGATGATCACTGATTTATGAAAGGCTTAAGGTGGACGACAACCAATGTGCCATTAAATCTTAACGGTATATTTTCAACATGTTTACAAATTCAGAAAATATTGTGACACAATGGTCTTTACGTTCTAGTTTTATATTGCATGATAAACGGACTTTCTTTACGAAGAGACAAGTTGTCAGTGAACGTACATACCTAATCCTTTTTGCTTTAGGCTAATTAGATTTTTTCTGAGATAACATCCCATCCATCAGCATTTCTGACGTTGCCGTTTCCAGGCCCTTTGCTACCAGTTTAGCATAAACAGGTTTTAAAACCTAACAAACATCATTTCAAGATGGTAATCACGTGTTTCAAAATACTCAATCGTGAATTTACTTTGACTTCCCAAACCTATCCCGCTTGAATTTATATCTGATTTTTCTTACATATTCCCATATTGTAGAAGCTCCTGAGTCGATCCCACTTCCTATATCCCTCATTTCCCCGCTGTATCTGTTTTGATAAAATTAAAAGTAAGATCTAAATCGTTTTACAACTCTCCGTTGTATGACACTGTAAGATATTCTAATTCCAACTTACCGGACGTAAGCCCAGATGGCAAGAACAAGAAGGGTAACACCCATCATCAAGTTAAACATATTAGCAAACGAGTACATGCCGAATAATCCAAATAAGCCCGATAAAATGTAGCAAATTGCAGCAATGGTAAACAAAGTCGCTGGTGTTCTAGCAGTTTTGAAGATATTTTTGCTTTCATTATGTGATCGGAAATTTACAAGTAACTCCTCAATTTCCTATAACAGAGAAACAAATAAGTAATAAAACTTAAGGAGTCGTGCACTTAAAAACAAACAAGAAATTTTCCACTCGCGGTTTTTACCTTGTCTAATTGATCCCTATATTTAGTGGAAAATTCATCTCCGCCCATTTTCCTCCGACTTTGGAAATGGTCAAGGGACCTTTCTTTGATTCGACTATGTTCGCGTTCCAGTTGAGCTGTTGACATAAATGGCTTGGTCCCTCCGCACACTTCTTCCATGGAGGATGAATACATTTCTTTGGCACTAGCGACAGCGGAAAGGTTATTGGCTTCTGCCGTGGCCTCTAACATTGATTTTGGCTCTGGAAGCTCATTTCCTTGATAAACAGCAGTATACGCCTTGAAATAATGGAGTAATTCCTTGGCTTTAACTTTGTGTCCTCCAATTCTTTTCACGAGCAAATTACGCGGATGGAGAACAAGGGGAACAAATTCGGATAATTGCTTTCGGAAATCCGTTTCGATATCTATTTTTCAAAAAAAAAGAATACATTAATATTTACCTCTATCATAGCTAAACGCTTTATGATATCTTTGCTGTCAGGTTTGACCTTTCGTTGAAAAGCACCCAAAAGTAGCAAAAAGAAAAAAAAGCAGCGGAAGCGATGAACCTGCCAACATGAATTGTACAAGTTGACCTTTTGATTATTTAGGATCAACAGGTTCGGTCTGCGATATAAATATAACTCTATTTGGTGGAATTCAGCAATAACAGGAGCGGAGAACTACAGATTTTCACATGGGGGTTTGTAATAATTGGAATTTACCCATGTTAATCTAATAAGAAAATGGAAACGAACAATGTCTTTCTCTCCTTTTCTAATACCTCGACTAATCCTACAGAATTGCATTGCCACACAGGTTAAATTTAAATTAGGTTTCCCTGGAGCCAAAAATCATTTATCATTGATTATGGTGAAAACTTCAAAACAATAGACCCTAGGATTAAAATTTTATTACAAATTATTAATGTAGTTTTCAAAATTATGCGGGTAAAGAACGCCCTATTTTATATAAATTTATAATGTATATAATTTATTTATAAATTCACAAATGCCTTATTCGTTCTAGTTACCTAAAAGTCGTCCATCGAAACTTGGGTTTGTCGCTACCTTTAGGCCTGGATGTGGCATTAAATAACAGGATATCTCCGCAAAACAGGAGCGTATATGCTTTCTAAGTGATTGAAGCTCCTGATGTTGCTTTTCAGACACCTTTAAACATTTAAAAAGAAACTTTAAAGCATTATATTAGTAGTCATAATAGAAATGAAAAGTCATACACAAGACAACGATCTAGGAAAGATAGGATTAATTATACGATCTGTTTAGAAACGACAACCATCAACTGATTTTTGTTTATATTAAGTAACGCTTCCAACTACAACAAAAACGTGTATATATGGTACGTCAATATGTCATAAGTGGTTAATAAAACTAGTTCGTTATACTTTGGCAAACACACCATCATAAATAGATGGAGCGGGAACAATGACCTTTACATGTGCACCAGACACATGCTATGATATCGACTAATATAATATTATTCTCACTGATTACCTGAGTATCCATTAATAATACAGCGATTTCCTCTCCAGAGGGTACTTTTACCCTAAAAACCTGTGACCAGAGAAGAATGCCAGTTGTATCTCTCTCTGCTCCTCCGCGCCAAGAGAACCCCTCTAAAGGTTCCTCATCCTTCCCCAACCACTCTCCTTGGCCCTGAAAATAATGTTTTTTCAGTATTGAATGTATTTATATGTAATGTATTTTGTATAAAATATCGATGAAGACATCATATTTCCTATTTCGTAGGACATTGCATTGATTATTGAAATTCTTGATTAAATATATGTTGCCATGTCGAGTGAGACCGTCTTAAGAGATGCAATCCGCCATGTTCTTAACTCATGAGTGGAATCGTGTAACTTTTAATCCTGGCTAATCCAAACTTACGACTGCTCTTTAGTAGTCATAAACTTGGTTTAAACCAGGAATAAAAGTTACACAATATGGCCCCATGATCATAGGTAAATTTTTAAAAGTGCCATAGCACCAATAAAAATGTACAAAAATCAATTTAGTTTAAATATCCAACACGAAACATCCGTCAGCAGAAATAACATCCGTTACTTTTTAATACACAACATGTGAAGGGCTTTAAATGTTCATTTTAAATCACGTAAACTTAAACTACTCTCGTTGACAATTAGCATTACGAAAGAGTTAAAATTAAAACATACCCCAGATTTCAAGTAGCGGAGAAAAAAGTCCAGCATGAATGACTTTCCTTTCCGAAAGGCTCCAGCAATTGATACGACCGCAACAGGTAAATCTTTAATTTCATCTTGGAGCAAGACTTTCTCCAACGCAATCTCGTTTAATTCGAAACTGTGCTCGTCGTTACTATTAACAATCTGTATGGCTTCACCCACCTCACCTACAGTTAAGTCAGGTAAATAAGTCATTGTTAATATCTTTAAAAAATACTCCTCACTGAGTTTACATGAAGTTTGTATAGTTCTATCTATTCATCACTGTTTCACTGAACGTTACATTCTCCTCTCCACTGTACTACAAAAGAAGTTGCATGCAATGACATCATTCTCATCATCATGTCGCGTAAAAATTTTCGGCAGAGCAGCGGCTTTCCCCAATGGTAAGGTAAGCTGAGCATTTAGCACAAAAGGTTTCACTATGCACATGCACACTATATATACACATACGTACAATAATTTTCTATTTGATAGGACACTTCTCGCGGATCAAAATTTTGGCAATATCCCTATTCTGAATGATGCTCCTATTCCAAAACCAGCGTTTGCAAAAAACGCTACCCTGATGTGCGTGTCTCTTACTTGCTAATGTGAGAAATTGTCGTGCAAAAGATATTTTTAGACTATTGTCAGCTATTGCTAAAAGGCTAAGGCACGGACACGATACGAAATACGTTGCTTTTACACAATATTAAACTATTTAAAACTTATTAAAAAGAGAAGCAAACACTGTAAACCTGAGTCAGCATATGACTTTAACAGACTGATAAGTTTGAACTTACTTGTACTACGCGTAAAAAGAATGCAGGCATAAAAGTTCTTTATATCGGCCTTTTCGTTTCAATGTAGGATTAAATATAATATTTCCAATTTGCCGAGAATGCCAAGTATAGTTCCTACCTGACACTGACAGCATACCACTATCGTATGTGTATATTGTGAAAAGGAATCTGCTTTTAACTGAAGAAGGTATTAGGCATATCTTTTAAAATAGAAGTATATAGCTTAGAACAGCAACAAACGCCCAGTCTGCTCGATGTTGCTAACTTTGTCAATTCAGTTTTGAAAGCACTTTATATGGCAAGTTGGAAACCACTTTGAACTTGAAAATATTTTACAGATACAGTTGTGTGGGGCGTATTCTATTCAACACTTTTTGTGTTAATGCTTTGTGGGTTACAAGTACAAGTAATCCAATTAAACACGGCATGGCTATACATTCATACGAAAATGCAATTAAGCCTGACTTACAAAAAGTGCCCAGGCACGGCACATGCAAGCAGATAAATGGGCTTATAATAGAATTGAGAAGAATAATAAGAAAAATGGAGCTAATCCAATAATACAAAATTATTTTTACAGGGCAGAAAACGAGCCAAGCTGCTCTCATCTCCATTTCCCATTATTAAACGTTGTGCATTACTCCCACTCATCGACTCATTCGAAGCTCATAGTACGGTGACGGTGTGATATTAAGACATTAAAATATATAACACCTTATAACAACTTATTATTATAATATAAAACATTTACGAACATATCCTCAAAAATAGTTTACTGGTTATTAATTCAAATTTAAATGGTAATAAAAAGGATAATCTTATTTATAAATGCCGCTATTGCCATTACATTCTAATGCAACTATTACCAGAAACTGGACTTTGTCGAAATACGTTCAGAAAAATATTACATGCATTCAATAATCAAGTAGCTACAGAAAGGTTTTTTAAATTGTGTACTTACTCGAAGCTCCGAGAAACTCTGAAGTTGCCATTTGGTTTACGCTGTGTGCTGAATGAAAAAGGGAAAACAGGTCATAATTATTTTACATTTAAAAAACATTGATATTTTGCAATGCTATATCTTCGATTCCTTAACGAAGAGGTCATAATATAGAAATATTGTATTATTGTTTGTACACGTTTTGATAAAATTTAGAAAATTCACAATTTCAGTGAAATCTAATATTTTGTGAGCTAGGGGGTCACAGTTACACGGCTTAATCCGGGCCTACAAAGTTGTTTTACCTGTGTGACAAAAGTCAAGGTCATTATGTGTAAAAACGCAATATACACACATTATAATGATCACGTCACACAGGAGTGTGGAAGGGAACAGTAAGTAAACATGCGTTACTGTGACAGAGTACTGAACACCCTGTTCCACTAGTATTCTGCTGTAAAACTGGTAAAACCCAAAATCCGGAATTTTATTTATAAATTTTTCATTGTATTGTATATTTTTTCTTTATGCCATTTTTACTTATCTACCACTCTACCACGTTCAAGTTTTAATTACATTAACGATGTTAACACATTTTAGCGATACCTACTTTATATATTAATGGCGGTACAAGGTGCAAACAAATGCAAGTCTCAATAATTTCAAATTCCTTTCCTAATTTTGATACCTTCTAAAGAGATTAAAAGTGAAAATTTAAGTTACCTAGATCTGTTTTTCGAAGGTAGATCTCTCTACTCTACTGTTTTCGAATTTTCGATACAAAAGTAGCAAGCTTATAGTATGACTTTAAATTGCTTTACTCTAATAAAATTTTTAAAAGACTTACCCCGAGTTAATCCAAATCATACACTCCTTTCAAAATTGCCAATGCAAAAACTTTTTTCACACTATTTCTGGATACACAACTGACAGAACAAACAGTTTTCTCAAGTCCCACGAAAATCCTGTAAGTAGTTGTAACCATCAACTTTGATGAACGTGCACGTGTAACTTATAATCACTTGTATCAAATTATTCTGAAATACGAATAGTCATGGCTATGGAATGAGCGTTCGTTTTTGCGTAACTTGATATCAAATCCCAAGCTCAATTTTGATGGGTCATATGTTGTGTTTTTATGAGGAGAAAGTAATTAATTCGTAAAAAGGACGTAACTTTAGTTATTGTGCTGACTTTTGGCGACTCAAATCGATTAAATTGAAACTGACAAATGAAATTCGTTTCCTTGAGTTGCCGTTCGATTCGAATTCTTGTTTCCGTTTAAAGAAACCATTAATTTAATTGTTATTCTTTCTTGTAGTAGCACTGGATCATTTTGACTAAACTCATTTTTTACATTGAATTTTGTTTTAAAATTTAATATGCAGTATTGCAGTTATTATCATCATCAGTCCTTCTTATACTATCTACTATTAATTATCGAGTTCGCTTTCGTGGTGTCAATATTTGGTACCTTGACCTTGACTTGATCGAGGTACAGTACAGCAGGAATTATTAAGTTTACTACGTAATTAATAGGTATATTTACCTGTAAATGCAACAGTTGGAGTTGGTATATTCGTTAATGGTGATTAAGCATATTCAATATTATAGTTTGATTTACAATTGAGAATCACGGGGTTTGATATCAAATAGAATTTAATTCTATGGCGAAAACGAATAATTGCTTGTACTTGTATTAGACACCATTATTATAATGCTTTACAATTTTTTGAAGCAATACTGGCGTAACCATTCACATTTAAATAATTGATAAGTTGTACTTTCTTGGAATAAAAAATCACAATGAAATAACGATGTTTGCCAGCCAGCTGCATCTGCAGGATTCCATCAGCTGATGGGTCATATGGTATTGTTTTTATAGGTGTACTCTGCAGATATGATCACGACACGATCACCACACTAACATAAAACCTGGAAATAAAGAAACCCAAAAATTGTTAGCATAAAACATCAATTAGGCTAAAGGGGGAATAGCAATGATGCTTATTGCACTTAAAGCACTAATTACCAATCCAAATAATGCACATATTATATACACTCATCACTACATAATGATTAATAGTTGCACTGTATGTTGCAGTGCAGTGTTAATTATGATTATGTTTATGATTGATTAATGTGTGGTCAATGAAAAGACATGAATGCGCGGCGAAAAAAATGACAGTAGTTGGCACACGCAAGTTATCGTTGATTTTGGTCATGTCATAATCAAAAAACTAGTAGCGATGTGTATGCGAAATACTAACCATTCAAGCTCTACTACACATGGGATCAATATTGAAGCGAATCTGTAGGAAATCCCTGGCATAGCTTTTTAAGTTACAAAATTGAAATGGCTGGGAACTCCGTATCGGGGTATTATATAGAACTCTATAGCGCTCATTTTCATCTATAGCATTACTGCAAACAAGTCATTTATGTCAAACGAACTAATTAATTAATTCGTAATGTAATAACTAAATTGTAAATGCATATGAATAGCATTCCATTCTGACGTAGCGTAGCGTGTTTGTGTTTGAGCACAACGTGACTGGTAGTTCCCGTGTCCATAGTAATAAAAATTGTGCTAAAGGGTATTTCATTGTTTCCCGTTTGAAGTAACCAGCCATCTCCAACCTTTTTGTACCTGAAAATTTCCTACGAACGAACCCACCGCTATATTGCGTTTCCATGTCATAAATAGCTTGGAATCAGCTAGAGATCAATGCTAAAAGTCATCAACTCCTAATTATTAAAATTATTATGTTGCCAGGTTGCCACTATATCAAAAATATTCAAACGAACGAACACGAACGAACTTAACGAGCCAGGCCAAAAATATCTTTGAAATTGTTTATATTGTTGAGATGTTTCCACAGTTAAACAATTACGCGTAGACGTAACCCGTTTGTTTTTTTTGCTTTTACTTAACTTGGAAGCGTTCGAGAGAACTAGCACAAAAATAGGTCAATGTGGAAACTTCAAGCAGTAATTAGTCACTACGTTTTGATTGGTACACTTTTACGTCATAATTTACTGAAATGAAATCCTACATCTTACTCCGCGGCAAAAATATAACCACTCCCTCATAATGCTATTTAAAGATAATGTTTCTCTCGTTTCGGCTTTGTTGCAACTCGTTTCGTTTTTCTCAATTATATAGACAGCTCACAGGAACAATTTCCCTACAATTGATCACGCACAACCAACCGGAAACATGAGAGATCCCTCATTTTGCCCCGCAGTTTTTGGAGTAGCCGAGCACGCTATGGAGCCTATAAATTAAGAATTTATGTCACCTAGTTTAAAATCACCTAGTTGTGTGTTCCAATGAATACCTCGAACTCATAAGCTTACGTTACTCGCCAATATCTGCAGCTGGGTAAGTTCAAGTTGTCGTATTCAAACTGAAATTTATTAAAACGGATGAAATATGTATCCCTAATGATGTTGAAAAATAACGTGAAATTGTGACTTTGAGAAGCAGAGTGAAAACATACCCATGCTGAATTGCTAAATCTATTTCTGCTTTAACAAAAGGTTAGCCATCGTATCGTATGTAATAGAGGTGTGGAGAGACGTTACGATTACGATACGATAACTTGCATTATATAAACAATTCTTTCCAATTCACACCAACTCAATATATATTTTCCTATCCAGATATAAAATTTTTAGCTTTATAACGATGTTAGAAAAAATTCAAATGAATAAACAGCATCCTAATTTTGTTGTCATATAGTCATGTGGAAACTACTAACTACACCCCTAAGTCCCTATGCATTGAAGTCTCATACATCATATACAGCTCGACAGCTGTATGCACACAGGACGACGTATACTTCTGCTAGCAGCAAAATCAAATTTTATACAGGTTGAAAATTCAAATGTTTAAATTTCGATTTAATTAATTTTGTGAACAAAAATACCTCACTCTAGGTCGCTTTTAGATTTTGCACATGACAATGGCCGGACCGGGGATGCCGTAAAAACTAGTTTCGAGTGTGCATTTGCATCCTTTTTATTTTATGCTCTTTATATGAACTACCCACAAAATATACTTTAAAAATACGTAAATAATATGTGTCTGCCTGCACGCCCTGATTTACACAATGCAACGGGGGAAAAGTATGTTACGTTTGTACTGCGAACTAAATAAAATAAAATATACTAATATTTTCAGTAATCAGGTCACAGTATGAATGTATGTATATGCAGCATATAATATGCTATCGTGAAGGACAAAGTCCCTTTACAAATTTCCTGCATAACCTAATAACTAATTTGTCATTTACGTCCAGCATTGGAAATAGTACGGGACCAGAAATTCCGATTTATACAAAATTTTGAAACGGAATGCATTGTATAAACAATTCAACACTAGAATAAAAACCAATACGAAGGTTTGGTCGCGAAAAGCTTTTGTAGTGATTAGTGATTATGATTAGAACTGCAAACTATGTAATGGTTTAACAATGACAAAGATAAAATATGGTTGACTTTATGAGGAAGCTGTCTTCAACACTCCATCAACACATATATTTATAAATATATAAAGAAAATATATTGTTTGTACTTTTTTTTAGAAATGTCAAATGTCAAGCTTTGTCATTTAAATGTGCTATCCATATTACAATGACAGATTTATTATATTCCCTTTTCTCTAAATAAATGACGAGCCGTCTGTCGCTACTCGTGGGTTTTTTGACAAACTCCAAAGTTTTTTCTTCAAATAATTGAAAGTTTTATAAATTGACTTATAGTAGACTCACACAGCACTTACGTACACATGGAAGATAAAAACAGTCTGGAAGAAATAATTTTATGAAAGTTGAAGGTCACTAGATCACACTATTGTAACTTGTAACTTGACTCTATATAAGACGATTGTAGTTTGTAGTGGCTGGATGGGATGATTCGTCGTGCACAAGCTACACACAAACACGGTACAAGGTGATCAATCCGATGAAAAATCACTTTTTTTAATCTACGTGTGTACACGTCGAGGGGTGCACGTCTCCATAGGTGCGTGATGGTGATAATATTATTGTGGATTGTAACCGTACAATTATATGAGCAAAAATTTTAATATTTGCCTGCGGTACACTGTGCCCTGACATAAAATTCGACTTTTCAAACATTACACAAAGCTGAATGGATTGGAACTGCAGCCCTATAATGCATTCACTTGTGAAGTTTTTCACATGTTGTGTTGAAACGTAGCAAAATGAACAAAATGAGAATGTGGCTCAAGAAAATGAGGAGGTGAAGTAATATGATTTACCTAACAGAAAATTGCAAAACTACACGCAAGCGCTTATGTCATTAGTCACTTGGCGATTACATTGTAACAATAACAAAATCGTAATATATATTTGCACCCCATATAAAGATACCAGACCAGTATAGTAATGGCAATTGTAGTGGGTGACTCTAGTGGTCCGACTGACTGAATAAATGTTATGTTATGTGCAGTATA
>JAHZNE010002108.1:0-15327 GCA_027744055.1 Callyntrura sp. NNG-2020
GATGTTCATAATATTTTTAGTCACCTATGTTTTCGAGGAGGTCTCCTGCCTACATCCTTCAATGGATCGGCATGAAAATTTGCATGTCTTTGCAAAACCCCTTGTTGCATCAGCATGCAAAAGGAAAGCTAATAAAGATTTCCTACTGTTACGTCAATCCCATTTCTATGTAAAAGTGAATGCGTTCATAACTTTTATAGTCTGAGTTTACTACGACTATTCCTACTATAACTGATGTAGGTATATAGAGCATAGAGGCTCAGGCTCACCCAGTCTCAATGAAATTGATTTTTTATTATCGGTCTTGTTATTAGGACTGCTGCGGGGAACTAGTCAGTGGAAGCGGATTTGTGGAGAAAAACCTGGAACAAGGATTATTGGGAAAGTTATTGGAGCAGAAACAGCGGTACAGTAGTACTTACACTTACGCTATTCTGGGTTACGAACTGTATAATCGTAAAAAGAAAATTCTCTAGCCAATTTTGTACTTTGGTTTGGTTTACTTCCTTTATCGCATAAGGCCAGTCAGTCAGGCCCGTGACGAGAAACCGCAAGAAAGGTAAGTTATTAAACAAGACAACTTCTGTAGCGGGCGGCTGTTATAATTTCGGAATTCTTCCATTATTCCGTCATCCCCGTTTTCGTAATCAAATTAGTGTATTCCTATTTCATATAACATGCTACTCCTCCACTGACTCCCCAATTGCTTCTTAGCAGTGTGTATATGTGTGTTTCTTCACGATGTGATGCTTCCTAGTAGCACACCACAACGACAAGCGACAAGCAAAGGATGTCACATTTCAGAACAACCAAAAGAAAATGATAATGATACTGACAGCAACATGCAAGTGTACAGTATTTGCGTACTCTTTACTGGGAAAACAGGAAAGCTGTATAAGCATTAGCATTGCCACCAACACGGAGTTTAATATCAGCATTCAAAACATATTTTCTTCTTGGAAGTTAGTCCATCTCCCTCTAAAACCCTGACACAATATTCTACGCCTGCGTATAAAATCATGGCTAAAAGAAGTTGGCTGTCATTGATGCTCTCACATTGACGAAAGCTGTTTGAAGAGCATTTTTGATTAAAAAGCTGGAAATCGAATTTACTTCAAGGGAAAACGCATCAATGGTGATCACGCCAATAAAAATCGGATTATAAGAAGCGTATCATTTCATGACCGAGTGCACAATACTTGCATATACCTTATATATATGATTGAAACGTAGATTGTTGTAATGTCAAAACAGGATTTACGTCCAGTTCAAGGTGCTAATGTAAATAAAAACAATTACTACTAGATCATCGCCGAAAGTATATCATCCTTCCAATAATAGTAATCTGCTCATCCTGTTTTGAATGATGTGTGGCGTCCATCGGAAATACCTACATACATGTGCATTTATGGCTATTTTTACATCTAATGGGATAACACGTGCAGTTAAGTGGTACTTAAAAACAAACCACATTTCACTGAAAGACTTGTCTCGTTTGCATTTTCCAACTTGCATGACAGTTAAGCAGTCATTAACATCATCATCGTTCCGAGAAGCATCTGATAACATTTGACAATGAAGTTGATGTTTAGGCTATTATGATGCTGCAGGGATAAAAAATGACTGGATGTATACCTCTGCTATGGATGGTTCACTGTGCACAACGAAATTATATTTTATCAATTTAAGATATAATGGAAATAATAATAATAATTATGATGTGGATGATAATAGCGTCATGTGGATGAGATCAGACAAATTTTGTCACACAAAATACCTAGATTTACCTAAAACATGTGCTGAACGTTTGATGAGGATGAGGCAGCGACTGTGACATGACATAAACATGACTTTTGTAGTTTAATTTTCAATTGGCATTCGTACAAGGATTCCTTCTCAAACGTACAAGTATCTTGTCATAAATTCCTGTTACACCACCATTACACTATGGGGGAAATCTGCAATGTGGTCGTTGTCCACAACCTAAGAGAAAGAGAGAGATAATCATACTTAAAATTGGTACAGGTATCATAACTATGATGACAGGTTTGTAATGGTATTGCTGAATGCGGAGTACTTGACGCTCTTACGACGATGAAGCTAATGAAAAGTAGAGCATTGCAGATTACCAACTATAACTAACTACTGCTACAAATTATAAAAAGCAGCACTTTAACTAACTACCCATAAAATTCAATAACTACCGTATTAAAAGAAGAACGTTACGTTCATTTTTTTTGAACTGCACTGTTGCACACGCTGCTGCTGTTGCTGCTGTCAACATCGTAACTCTGTGCAAGGGAGGTAAGTACGGCTCTTCAGGATATTTTTGCTGTTATCTGAGACATTTCTCAGATGTCTGATGTGTGACGCCGAAATAATACTACCCATATACCTAATAATAACTACGAGGAATTTCAAAGCCTCATAAAGTGCCTTAATGCTACTGTGAAAATGGTAATAAATAGTTTAAAGATTATGTTTGTAGATATATGTACATCTGCTACTACTGCCTCCTTACATGTTCATGTTACATATTGAATGAGGCAGGAGGAGGATGACAATGACGACAGACTTATCAGCTTTCATTATCATCATCACCATCGCAATCTCTATAAAAGTTGCATTCCATCGTAACGAGTATCTAAAAAAATGGTAACCACCACTAGTTGCAAATAGTAGTAGTAATAAAGCATAAAATATGATAATCATGTAAATAACGAAGGAGATAATGGATATATCTTATTAAGACATATGGATAGGTAGATGGTAAATGGTATGTCACACACACACATATAGTGCAGGTTTGCATCTGCTACTTCGAGGAACGTTTCATGTAGGATAAACCCGAAGAAAGAAATAGCAGTACCTATCCTGGTGAGATAATGCTGATGATGGTGTCAGTGGAAATGCTGACGACAAAGATAAAATATATTAATGTGTCTGTTTTATTTGTTACTTTGGTTACTAACACGCATCCTTGTACATCGCCACCACTTTGCAGATACATACATACATACATACATCATTCCTTATCAATGTTCTCACGGCCTCGATGCTACTCCGCTCGTGAAATGTTTAGTTTGGATGATGGGGCAGATGATGATGATGATGATGATGTTGTTGATGTTAATGGTATGGTGGTTGGTGGTAGTGGTAGTAGTGGTGTGGTGATGCTCGGAAAGATGTGATATGAAACAGCTCTGTTTTACTGACAGCTTCCTTTTTATCAACAGAATAAGGGGAACGGTCATTGTGTACATTCCATTGACATCGACATGTCGTTACATATTTATTTACGTTTAGTGTCGGTTGCACAAGTAAAATAGAGAGGGAGAGACAGATTTGGCCAGTAGTGGGGGAGGTAGGCAGGTACCTACATTCTTCAACTGTTTCCTTAAATCCATTAGCAGTGGCAGTAACAAAGTAACAACATCGAGCTTAGCTACCGCTTGACTATTAATTATTAACATTATTTATGGAAACTGGGGATACAACCTGTCACGATTCAATTTGAAATATGGAACTAGATGTACAGAGTAAAGAAGAAGTACAAAGTTCATCTTGTGTGTTCGACTTTCGTGACAAGGATGATGATCATGATGATGATGATGATAATATGATGCTGATCGCTTTAGTTTTGCCGTTTCTAAATATTTTGTATTATGCAACAACATGACCATACATTGTTTTCGGTCTCTGACGACGAAAGATAAAAGCTATGTGTGTGTACATTACTGTGAGGATGATTAGATATTGATGATCTTGATCTGCTTTGCTTGGGATTGAAAAATTTTCAGGAGAAGGATTTATTTCAATTAAGGGAGTTGTAAATAGTCTTGAAATTTATCTGGTGGTGAGGTGGATAAGTCAATTCATCTTGTTAATACTCCTGCCATTTCTGCTACAAAAGGCAAGCTAGGAGTTTTTACGCTGGCGTGTTCATCATCATGTGTTTTTACGATGTGCATTCCTCGCCTGCACGCATGTGCCTATTTTCTTTGAAGCTGAATTATATCACGTGTGATAAAATGAAGTTTGCATACTCAGGCACAATACCCACGTAGTCATGTGAGCATGAGTAATGCACTTCTCCTTCAACATATATAATGCTGAAAGTGTGTAGGTCTAGTTGTAAATGATGTAACCATTTTTCTTATTGCCATTTATACAAAACAACAAAAGGAAAAAGTATGTGATAGGAAAGAAGAAGTTAGAACGAAAGAGGGAGAGAGAGACTCCATTGTGTTTTTTCTATTTTCTGCTGACAATTAAATAGTCATCAACATCATCTTATCATCATCGCACTACGTAGTACGTACCATATCACTGCCTACTTATAATATTAGACTGCTTGATTACATAAGATTTGTGGTCGATGGTGTCAACAGCAGCATGATTATCAGGGCGGCGTTGCTCATTAAGCCTTGAGATTAAGACCGTGACAGGCGTTTTATTAGGTAATTCTTCGAAGCCACCACCACCCCCATTGCCAAATTTACCTCCGCCGCTGATAGTGTGCTGCTGCGGCGGAGCAATTTCAATCTTTAAATTGCAAAACTTTTACATAGAGTGTGATCAACAATTATGAGCTCACTCACATGATGATGCGCAGTTGGTTCTTGGATACAAAACTCCTTTCTTTTGGTACCAAACTGATTTTCTTTGTCTGACGCACAGTCATTTCTTCTGAGTTTTATGTTAGATAAATGCAGACAGTTTTAGGCAACTTATATTTTTGTAGCGTTGTCACAAGTGTAATAAAGAATTGCTTCTACTTTAAGCGCATGGACTGGTGTAGTTTCACACAAAAGAATATAAATAAAATACGACGTTTGAGCAAGTGCGTTTATAGTTATGGATCATATTGTACCAGCGTTCTTCTTGCACACCTGCATCAAACCACGTAGGCACGCGCTTTTACAATAGTAGATGGTCCATATACTGACGATGATAACCTGTTTTCAGTTAAAACGCAAATTGATGTGCACGCCTACTCAGCAATTGCACTTTACTCCGCGTCGTTGAAAAAGGAGTACTTGGAACGCTACTGTTTACTCAAGGAGCTCAGTCAGCCAGGCATGTGGTTTTGATAGGATGATGACATTAAGAAAATGCAGGGTTATTTAGCTTGAATTACTATCATTACTACTTCCATTTGCAGGGAGATACAACAAACACGAGGTATAACAAGGTTCGACTGTTGCTATTTTCCTTTTGCTAATCACTACCACTAAGCTTGTGTCAAAAGAAAATAAAAAGTTGTGGATAACGATAATAAATATCATCATGAAATCGTGCATATTAAACTTGATCAAGTAGATATACAACAACTTTTTATTATTGCTATTACTGTGTAGCATGTATTTTTATCCTCGTTTCTCAATGAAATGATATGGCGACGGCATGCCACATTCACACTTGAAACTCAGATTGTGTTGGATTGATAAAACGGTACGGACTGTTGCTACACGTTGTTGCACGTTATCTGTTTGCTTGACGACAACAAGGAATCGCATCATCATCGTCATCATCACTTCTACCACGAGACAAAAAATATGCAACAATGTATAACAATGTAGATAGTGGGCATATGCATTTGCAAGCATAATAGGTATACATCTATCTATCTAGGCCCGGAATGCCAAAAATAGTGAACTTTCTAGCCAACTTTTCGCTTCTCTCTCCCTTTCTTGCAATGCGTAAATAATGCTTACATAATAGAGCTTCACACGAAAAAAAACGCGCAGACGATAAAAAGATGAAAAGCATTTAAATAAAATGAATGTCTAAAACAAGTTACGTTTTCATGTCTCTCTCCTCCCCCTTTTCCCCCAATACACCAACAACAATACANTCTCTCCTCCCCCTTTTCCCCCAATACACCAACAACAATACATTATCGCTCTCTCTCTCTCTCTCTCTCTCTATTTTCTTTTATCCAAGCAAACAAACAATACAATCTAAGATGACAATGAAAAGAATGAGTGAGTCAGAGTCAAGGAAGAGAGTACGATAATAATGGAAATGGAATGGAATGCAGACTGATAACGGGATTCGTTAAAGAAGCAAACGAAAACGCAAAGAAAAAATGCTTCGAGCGATACTGTAGCAAGTCGAGTGTGTGTATGTGTGTGTGTGTTTGTAGACAAGTAGTATAGAGTGTGTGATGAGAAGCAAAAGTTCGCAACAACGCAACACCATTGAAAAAGCAACAATCACCGTGATATTCATAAGGTAGTTATGCATATGGTATTATTGTGGGTATGTGTGTACACAGAAGACCGAAAAAACGTATTAGCATCATCATCATCATCATCATCTTCGATAGGATACACACATGTATGTAGTATATATTATATACCTGTTTTATTGGACTCACCATTACCACCGCCACCACCAGTCGTTAGCGTTCCAATGATGCCGACTTTTTTATATGCAAAAAAAACTGTCGCGATGTATGAATGTAAGAAGACGGTGTAGTTGACACTATAGTGCGTTTACAGTACATACATGCTTTACTAGTGAAGCAGCTGAAAAAGAAATTTAAGTGCAAATATACTTGTTACCATGGTTTATCTAGCGGAATTCACCTCAAACAAGAGCTAGCAACAGCCAAACTCCATTGGCATCGTGATGATCATCATCACCTCGACCACATTCGCTTCTTTTTTTCTATTGGGATGACGAATGTTAGAATGTAACGGAATATTAATATTTTTTACTCCGCTCCATGTACAAGTTTCTGTTACGTTACGGCGAAACGCGAGAAATTTTTCTTGTCGAATTTTTTCCTCTTTGTCGTCATTTATTGGCGATAAAAGTAATACTAAAAAAATAATAATAACAACAAGCGCCCTGACAGTTGCAGGAGGCGGGCAAGTCTCTCACTCTCGACTCCCTAGACCAATGATTAGCTATTGTCTTTTCCTGTTTAAAGGTGTCTTTCATTTCATTCATTCATTTGTGCAGACCTCTGCTTGTGCTACTTACTTAACACTAGAGTACGGGAATTAAAATGAATGCGTGTGTGATTAGTGATTACACTGAGAAAATCCGAAGCAAACGACTGTTGTTGGTACTTGTTAGCTACTAGCGCGACGAAGCTGTTTTACTGTAGTAGCCATAATCCCAGAGAGCTTCCTACTTGTTCGGGTAGAACAACTGACAAGTTTTGTAATGCTTGAGAAAAAAATTTAGCATTTTACGGCTCTTTTTGCTGCACTTAATTTAGTACTTGAACAAATTACAACAACTGATTCACAATTACCATTGCTATGATTACTATTACTATTACGTGAAAAAAATAAATCATATTTATACGTTACGCTTTTGTCGTAAAAGTTTTGAGGAGGAAGAAGAGTTTAGAGAGAAGGAAAAAAGAAGAAATAGTGAATTATGATCCATCTTTTTAAAAGCAAGCGTGCCTTCCTCAGATACTTTTGAGGCAATAAAAAGTTTTTTATTTGACAGGTGGCAGAATGAAGCTTGTCATTATACAAAAAGGTCGAGAGAGAGAGAGAAAAAAATGCACACATACCTAAATGCATGTGTGTGTGTGTGTTTCGGGTGTTTGTCAAGAAATAGTTACTTCCTCTTTTATCTACCCAACCGATCAAGATAATGGCGATGATCAGGTTGAAAATGGCAGTTTAGTACCTTTACGGGTTCTCTCTTCACTCCACTGTCTATATGCATTGGTTTATGGCCGAAAATACTTTAAGCGCCGTACAAAAAACTTACATCATCGAGTTTAGCAAAAAAGAAAAAAATCCACCAGAAAATTGTAGTTATTATCGTTATTGTTTTTTCAGCAAAAATAATTGCTTGCTTTGTAATGTGTACACTGAGAGGATTAAAAATTTTACAACAAGCTAATTTGTATTCCTCCTATATAAAGGCTATAATTGCTGCAGATACTTGAGAAGTACAATTTTGAATTCTAAAAGCCCACCTCTTTTTTGCTTTGTGCCGTACCGTACCCTCGCAATACCAATCATTATCGTTATGTTTTTTTGTGCAGTTTTGTGTAAAAATGAGCAGTAGTGCCGTGAACATAACATGAAATGAAACGCTAACAAAAATGTAAAAGTGCCAAGTTACACCACCACCACCACCAACCACTCTATCCACATATCCAAAGTGCAAACTCGCGTTTAAAAGTATATATTGCATTTCTTGACGATGAATGCATCTCTGCATTTTTCTCTGATACTTGCTGGGGTAGTTTTTTGTGTGTGTGCGAGAGGGAGAGAGAGAGATGTATGTAATTTTTATTCGAGCAGAACACCTTTCTTTGTAGCATTTTATTGACTTCCCATTTGACATGTCCATGCCATGTAAACGCCTAACTAGCTCTCTTTTTCTCATTGTCTAATTCCTTTTGCACAAGTACACCAAATTCTCGGCTGGTTAGTAAAAACTAGTGTGGTGGAGTCCGTCAGTATTCAGTAGACGCGTGTGAGCAGCAAGAAAGGTGTGGTGGTAGGTGAGTAGAGGATGGTGATAGATTTGGTGTAGCTTGTTGCTGATTCTGACAGGATTACATGTGGTATTTTGGTGATGATGGCAGTTTGATGGCTAGTAGTGATGTAGCATGTAATAGAGGCAGTGATGAATGCGCAAGTAATGATTGCATGTATTTGCATTAATGTATATATCCAATATGTGTGTACTCATCTAATCGCGATCATAATTGATCAATGATCCATGTACAATAAATAACCATGTTGTTCCCATGGTATGGAAATGAGAATGACAACCTTTTCATGTTAAGCAATTTGTAATGCGATAAGTAATGACCAGTACTCTCTGATAAAAGAAAGCGTACCATCGAACGTGGATAAGAGTGCTCCCTGAATAATTCATGGAGTTTGAAATTAAAAGACCACCTTAAATGCTACGTTCAATAAAACATCCACATCGTTTATACAATACTTTATTAATGTGACAGGCATGTCGTCGCCCTGATTTTCCTTTTCCTGTTTCCTTCCTCTCTCGAGTCTATAAAAAGGAGTTTCTCGCTCTTATTTACCAAGTTCTGTTTTAGGGTTTTGAATATCCTGCCTTATCTTCTCGCCTGCTTCATCATTTCTACGGTTACCACGACTACCACACATTGCTAGGTCATATTACCATATTTACAACCCTATCGGGAATGAACGTGGCAGCAGTAGAAAAGCATAAAAGGCGATCTCAAAAGATTCCATAAGAGATTGTTCACACAGAGAGACACAGCTTTTTGTGCGTGTGTGTTCTCTCTTGATGGTGGTGGTGGTATGGTAATATATCGTCTCCTCCCACTCACCCACTGATGTTCTTCTCAAACTACTCCAGTAGAATCAACGGGAGAGAGAGAGATGATGTTGGGTAAAAAGCCTCTCGACTCTCGACTTGATAATTTCTACCGTTTCAGTTTGTTTTATTTCATGGCTGTAGCTCTGTGTGTGCCTGTGTGTGTGGTGGTGGTGGTGGTGGCAGGCTAATATGGTTATTTCTCAAGTGTTGCGTTAGTTGCGTAGTGTGTCATTTTGTCTGTGAAGCTTGGTTATATTTTGGTGGTAGGTACTCTCTTTTGATAGGGCTGCGCTTCTTGAACCACTCTATATTTGCGCTCTGTAACAGATCTGTTATTATTATTATTGATGCGGAACAGTCTAACCTGATGGATGGGTGAATGATGTAACAACGTAACATTATCATACTTGGTCCTCAACAATTTCACAACCAGTACATTACGATACTCCATTCCACACACACACTCGCTTACTGAAACAGCCCTCACTTTTCTACGTTTCTTTGATCTTCTCGATTAACTCGAGTGCATTCAATTATGGAAGTAGAAGGAGACTAGTAATAATGATAATAATAAATTTGAATAATATAAATATTTACTTGTACACACACAGAGAGATGTAAGAGGAGAGAATCTGAATGATAATGCTCGCTCGTGTGTGTGCCGCGCTATACCAATAAAAGATGTGACACTCTTGACTCTACCGCCGCCAACAACAGGCGTGTATTTTCATTTTCCTTACGTAACTTTGACTCCATATCTATAATTTGTATAATGGAACACGATGCATCATTTAACCGCTAAAAATACTGAAGTTTTTTTGAAATATTCAACAAAATTTGTCACAGCCCAGTACAAATTACTTTTATTTCAAAACTTTCAAACTATGTGAAGCTTGGAGCTTTTGCGGTGAGCCCGGAAAGGTATAAAAGACTTCAATGGGCTTTTGGGTTTGAAGGCCTACACACTTTTGCTGCAATTAGGGATTTAAAAACATTTTATCTAGCTACTTCGCAAAGAAAATAAAGAAATAGTTAAGCTTCGAAGTATTTATGTCTTTACAAGAAAGCCTGAATTTCAACGAGTCTCTAACTAGTTGAAACAATAAAAACATGCCTTCCTCAGAAATCATGTTATAGCGATTCATTCATGCAAAGTCGTAATTAGTAATGGTAGTTAAGAAATTTACACGCATATGTAAACATGTGCCTTTATCAAGAAAGCTGAAGAGGAGAAAAGGAGGAAATGAACAAAACAAAACCAGTGTACCAGCTAAACACACAGAAGGAATAATATATCCCCATTTTATGTATTCATTTTCCAGAAAACGAAAATTTGTAAAAAAAAAAAAAAAGAAAAAGAAAAAAAAGTTGAGCAGTCCCATCCTCTTTGTTAGATGCTGCTGTGAGTACTCTCGATTCGCCCCCGGTTACCAAGTCTTTGTTTGTTTTTCCTTTTAAGTGGCACAAGTGTTAAGGATAGTTACTCCCACAATTAATTCATAAAACGATAGTAAAAAAATTTCCCCCCGACTTTATGGATAAAAGGCAAAGGTTAAGAAATGGAAGAATGGAAAATGGACGATGCCCAAGTACATTGACTATTGGAACTTTTGAAAATCGACACGTACGTGGTTGGTGGCCCAGGAAAGGGAGAAATGAAGCTTGCCCTACCCTCACTTTTTATTGCATCATTTACGAAGTAAACCAATGGTATGGACAATTAATTATATGTACAAACGTATTATCATCTTACCATTACCATGATGAATATGTTGGTGGTACATGAAATTCCGCTTTTCTGAGTAATTCTGTGAAGAAGTAATAAACCATTTTTGTCACGTCAATTTTTATCTGGCAGTTGATGGGGATGAAATAATCAACTTGTTTGGGTTGTGTCGGGACGGTGGCAGTTTTAGCGTGTAGGAATTTAGTACTCGTCGCGTTATGATGCTGCTGTGCTAATATACTACGTGCTGGTATTGGTGCTAGGTTGACCCAATCGACAGGGACATGACGACATTTACGACGAAATGAAGTTATCCATTTTTAGCCAACTGTTTACGGATAATAAAATACCGCTACAAAGCAAACAACGACTTTGTACTCAGAACTCATGTTAATGCAAAGAGTAACCCAAAATTAGTTCAACGTTGAACGTGAGAGCAAAAAAAAACGCGACGGTGAAAGTAATAACGCTGTGGAATTCTCCCAGTTTACCGTTCGTAGTGATGGAAGCGTCATCTCACCCAAGCTGTGCGCCATCTCAGCAACAATGGTTTGTTTATATTGTTCCATATTCATAAAATCATAATAATTTAAGCGGTGTAATTAATTTCCCTTACCGCTGCTGCCCCTATCCGTCAGTCAGGCAGTCTTTGTGTGTCGTTTAATTACAAGCCCGTACAAAGAATGGAGAGGAACAACAACGCACAAAAAAATCTTCATCAAACTTGCCACCTACCTTCATGCATGCTTTTTAATGTGGATGTGGGTGGATTGCAGTAGTGGTGGGAAGTCAGACGAGTACAGCTAGCAGGCAGGCAGAGCTCTATGAATGAATTATTTTGTACACACACACATGACTGTTTAATATGTAGTATGTACGTCGTCATTCGTCGTCAGTCGTCACACATTCCAAGTATTCTTCTGGGGGTTACTAGCATGTTTCTAGAGAGTGAACGGTTGGGTGGAAAATGCGTTGCAGTTGTGGTGGTGGAGGAGAAGATGAGGATGCGGATGATGCATGGTGCCTCTGCATGACAAGAATGAACTTATTGATTCCTTTGATGGTAAAACAAGACACAGTTCCTTATAGGCCACAAATAATGACGATACTTGCTTGTAAATGTGTGTGTGAACTACTACTGGCAAACTGGACTGTGTGAGTGAGTTGATCTTTGAACTCTTCATTTTTCCATGAATGAGAATTTCAATGAATCACTTTTTCATTACTCACACACTCACAGTACGCAAGCCAACACAACACACACACAGCAGTGAAGTAACACGACCTGATTCATACTCCGTACACGATGTTGTTGTTGTTGTTTTTGTTGTGGCTCACAAGGAATCTCTTTCTTCAAATACACTCCGTATTAAACGAGTGATACTACACAAGTGATATAAATTCTTGAACCTTGTGATTCCAACGACCACGCTTTTAATATCGAATGGTCAGATGTACACTCGAAAAAATATGGAGGGCCAAACCTCGCTATTTTAATTGTCTGGAGGTAAACGTAAGGCAGGTGAATTTTCCCCATCCGGATTTTGAGTATTAACATTGGAATCAGGATGCCCCAATTAATCAAACGTAGTGTGTGCTGGCTTAATGTTGAGTGGGCGTACGGTAGCGGGTGAAAAAGATTCCTTGTCAGTAAATTTCCATGAAGAAAGGAGGGAAGAAATCTGGTTATGATTTTGATACTACTTACCACGTAAATCAGAATCTCTCCGCCTCTTATGAGTCAAAATCAGGCGCTTGTTCGCATTTTGCATTATACAAGATTGTTTTCTGGGTGCTCATATGCATTCATATATCGATTGTTGGCATATTGCTGGGAAGTGAAGTCAAACCAGTTTGAATCAGTAATTAGGTATCTAAGTTACTTAAATCGAAATTCTATTGTATTTGTTACAAAGTACATGTGTTGTTTCCTCCTTGCGGTAAGGACAAGCAGAGAAAATATAAATGACGTTGAAATGCCAATGAATTGAATAATTTCCAATGGCAATTTTTTATGCTGATCTTCCGAAAGTATCCATATCCAGATGCACGTAGTATTAGGCTAGGGACGCGCAGAAACACCATTTTTGAAAATTGTGGGCGTTTTCTTGTATACGCAACCATTATATGTAGCATCATCGGTGGTAAACCTCCCATGCGTTTTTATCTAAAAGCAAGATATTTTAACTCCTACCAACCTCCCCTGTATCCGAACCGGCCGTTTGAATGTATGGTTTTGAGAGACGGAAGACAATCCAATCTAACCAGGTTTTTAGTCTACCTACGTGCAACAGAAAGCAATTGCAATTTCAAAGAAAAAAGGATATATGTATTTGACACTGACAAATACCCCGCTGCTAACAAGATCTGTTAACGTAAATGGCTTAGAAGGAAACAACTATATCCGGGATTGGACGGTGTGTTGAGTTGATATTGACTTAAAAAGTTATTCAAACAAGCCACATTTTTTACGTATGCCAAAAAACTATCGTCACTCGATTCCGCTATTCGGTTTGACTTTATTAGGTTTATCTGGTTTGAAATGGCCAATGTGCTCAATCATTTATTACTATTACATCAATTTTACGGGAACAGACGGTAAATATTTGCTTTGTCCCGAACGAGTCTCGTATTATGTACTATTGAAAAAAAATTAAGTAGCAACTGGTACAATGATGATGACGGTGAGGTGGTGGTAATAACTCTGCTGTCAGTGGTTGCCGCTTTTTAAGTACGAAAACACTCCTTGTGTTGCCAATACGGAATGGAGAATTTATTGCGTTTTTCCATTCACTTACTTGTTTACTAGCGTATACAGCAACAGCAATCAAACTTGTGTCACTCGTGCTCGCGGATGTGGTCCGTACAAATACAAGGTAAAAATCATTAAAACATGCTGAAAACTGCTCTCATCTAATAATCAGGTACAACTCTGACATACAAACTCTCAGAATATTACATATTACAGCACAGGCTGTGTTTGTACTTACGGAAGGTACGCTTGGAACTGTTCGACCTGGTGGCTTTTTGTTTGCAGGAGGTTACGTAAACCTCACTTGTAGTTATACAAACGACTGGATGGATCGGTTGATTCAAAGTTCTTTTGTAAACAATACTAGGAAAGGATGACCTGAGAGTTTTAAAAATGAGCTAGATTTAAATGTAACGTAATGTTGCAAGCACAAATATTTTTAAACTGTCTGTCAGTCGTCAATTTTTATCTACAATCATTTTGGTAGAATTCATATGTCGATGATGCGAAAAAGCGGTGTCGAGGGATTCACACTCCTATAAACAACACACCTGACTGATGACATAAAAGTGAGGATATATAAATTGAGGGTTTCATCAGCATGGTACTTTTGAGTAAATTTTATGATGTTCTTATACATTTGCATGTAGCATATTAGTCAGAAGAAAATTTTGTCTATGGTATAATAACCGGAACGAGAGGAATATCTGCCCACTAAAATAACGTTTACTCACGGTTCAAATAGAACAAATTCTCTAGGGTCTTGGGTATCAGCAATTCATGATTTTTTTATGGGATGTTGCACTAGTTGCAAGCAGCCACAACATGTTTTCCAGGCTTATCGCGTCATTTTCCAAAGATTCAAATCGTTTGCCTCGAAAGTTAATTAAATTTTTCAAATAACAATCTCAAGAAGTCATCTGATGATAAATCATTGACCGTGGAAAATGTGTCTGAGGAGAAGCCAACGAACGAACTTGGTTGCTACCGTTGCGTTGCCATAAAGAACGACCAGAGTAAAATTACAATATTAAATGCACATTTACATAGGTAATAATAATGTACACGTTGCGAATGTGTTTTTAATGGCCTATTTTGGCCTATTTACAAACACGCCTAACAAAAAAGCTACTTTGCATGTGACGACGGTGAGGGTTATAAGGTGGATGACGATGATGATAATGACACACCCGCCAAATATCTTGTAATCTCCTCACCACACCCCCAACATTTTACGATGATAAACTTATTAGATGTTTCATAATAAGCATAAATTATGATAAATATTAGAATCACCAGTTCGGATCTTGGTGAACTGGCGTTGGTTGTGTGGGGTGGTGTGGTAGATTGACAATCGACAGATCACGTCTACCCAAATGCTGCAACTGCTGCTGCTGCTGCTGCTGCGTTGCTGCCTTTGTGAATTAATTTAAAGAACGTTCTGGCATGGTTTCGGCGATATAAGTTATTGCATGTACGATAATCAAAGGGTTATTTTCCTATTAGTTGTTTCAACGACCTGTTTTGATCACATGACAAAAGGAAAGCGATG
>JAHZNE010002109.1:0-21839 GCA_027744055.1 Callyntrura sp. NNG-2020
TGACCCCACATCGCATCCAAAATATGATGCTCCTTAAAAGGAACCATTCAACAGCAATGATTTTACATGGCATTCTTGCCGTTCGAGATTATTGGTCTTTAACAAAAAATGCATGGAAAAGAGAAAAAAGCTACAGCAAACTAACTTGGTACTCGACATGCACATGTACTCTGAGAATGCAAAATTAAACAAATACAACTAATGGCTTGATCGATCCATTTTGTCTCTCTCTCTCTATTTATCTGGCACTGCTAGGAAGATGAGTAGCACTACCAATCACACACACATACCTCTGCGTTTTATTTATGTTATCATCATCCGAGTAATTTTCAATTGAAGCTATCATTTCCTTGGATCTTGTGTGTTGCCTCTCATGTTCTTGTTGTCGTTACTTGCCTGACTTATCGTTAATTTGACTTTTTTGGCTGGGTAAGCTGAAGGAAATGCCATGCCAAGTAAAAACGACATGCAGCACAACAACGTTAAGAATACAGGATAGAGTGAAGATGCGGGTTCAAGATTGTGGTAGACACATACAGAACACATCACAGACATAATATGTTGTACCAAGGCACAACACACGGACATAAACAAAAGGAATGGAGCAGGAGGCAGCCATGTAAAAATACTAGTTTCTTTTCTTTGCCTATTTTTCATCAACAACAGCGAATTGTGCTCGTATAACCATATTTTTGTCTCTACGTCCTCTTTGAAATACACCAAGTCCAATTTCTCATTCTCTGGAATGTGCCTTGCCATGATGTAATGTTAAACAAATAGAAAGGAATTCAATCAGCATTCCTTCAGATCAAATTGATATTATTACGGCTACTTGCTGATGTTGTTGTGTTCAACAAGCTTTTGGTTTTGGTAGAGCTGTTGAGTACTTTGTGTTTCTATTTCTATTATCATTGTTGTTGTTTCTTTAACTAAACGGAGCGCTTTATTTTTTCATTTCTTCTCCTTTTACACTTTCCTTCGTTTCAAAGAGTTGCCCAGCAGAGGAGTATTATTTCTGCAAGTTAGACATTCAGCAGAAGTGTTTTGCTGACATTTACACTCTATTTTTTCTACTTTAGCAACGTAACAACTTGAAAAGGCAGAACAGCGTGATATTTTTGACGATTAGATTATTATGCAGACATGTGCGTTGCACTGTGCGTTGTGCTGCCTAAAAAACCTAAAGCCTATTTTTTATTTGTGTATATTTAAATTTGTTGGCTAAAAGATTAAAAAGGAAAGAAAAAGATTTTATGTTCATTTTGATTATGATTCTTTCCACTTCTACTGGTTCTTCTTATTAAGCAGAATTTTTCTTGGCCTCCTACGAGTTGTTGGACACTGGTTGATGTTTTTGTTACGCACCAGCAACTACGTTTGTAATTGGCGTTGCAACTTGAGCACTTTCAGTTGAGTGGATAAGCTACGCACACATCAGAAAAGACTTCATGTTGAGTGATAGCATTTTTTTTAGTTTGCTGTGAAGATAAGCCAAGTTGGTTCACCACCAGAATATCATCACTACAGTTGGTTATCCAACATTTAAATTAATGTTAATGTTTAAGTAGATAGGAAAAGGCGAAAGATTTTGAAATAAAACTGACAGTCAGTCGGACAGAGCCGAATTATATGTACAAGATTCAAGAGGTTCGTGTTCGTATCACACACATGCAGTTTGCATATATTCGTATTCACCATTTCTTTCATTTGCATTGTTATTGTACCCGTCATGTTTGGCTGGTATGCGGTATGTGTGATTATGTGAATCACATAATGCAATGGCTTTGTTTTTGCCCACTACTATCAATGCCAAAGTCTTTTAAAAAATGCCCTGTGTCGTTGCTAGTTTTGTATTTTATCGGCTTATCAAATCAGTCGGCAAAATTACACTTTGTTTTATGGTGTTGCTGGCTGTTGTACTGTTTCCCTATATTGGCCACTTTGTCGAGTGTAAATCTTTGATGAAGTTTTGACTCCGAGATGATGATAATATAATGATAGAACGACAGAAAAAATTATCTATCGTGTAACGAAAAAGTAACCAGTCAGTCAATCAAGCGAGAAATCAAACGACGGTGTTTCAGAGTACAAAGTTGCTCCTGCTGGTACTTGTTTATATATTGGTTTCCCTTCAACCTCCTTTTGCAGTTGGCATTTTCTGTCAAAAGCCTTTTCGTTAATATGTATAGCTATTTTAAGGCAATGGTGAGTAGTGGTATGCCATTTACGCTAACTTGTCGTATAGATTTTTCATGGTGGATTGATAATGTTGATAGGCTCACACAGGGATCCAGTCAAATCAAAAAATTTATCGATGGAATGATCCCGCATGCAATCTAAAAGCAAAATATGTATTGCCTATTGCCTATTTGTGTAAATGCTGCTGCTGTATTGGTCCTACTACTAGCATTTATCCTGTCCTTTACAACCGCCACCATATAATATCATCATCATCATCATTAGGCTATCAGCTATAACAGTCAAGACGTAAAGGGGAAAAGTAAATAAGTTGCACGATTATTTTAGAGAGGCAAAGTATACAAGAAAATTAATGTATGAAGTTGACGAGAAGTAATTTTCTTTCGTTCAAAAAAAGCAAAAGTTATTTCATTTCAGTCGTATTATTATTAAAACTGATGGAACGACTAATACACTAATACCACTTCTGTTGCCTCTACCACATTCTCCTACCCGTGCACCACCAGGGAATGGAACCTAGAAAACGTATAGTTACTTCACATAATGCCGACTTTCTGCTCAGTTTTACCGGTTATATTAGCATTATTATAAACTCATTTCTGAACATGTGCTTTGCGTCTTGCCTACAAATGATACCACGACACATTACCACAAAAAGTACTTCTTCTATACCACGAACATGTGTATAGGTTATCATCGTCATCAATATCCTAGATTTACCAGGCGAATTACACTTTGTTGGAAAACTTGTTTCTTTTCTCGTTTCACATTCATTTTTTATTACTACAAACACAATATTACATATATACTTTTACCAGTAATGGAAAAACGAAGACTAACTTAAATACAAACTAATAACTGCAATAGAGAGAGAGAGCACAAGAGGAAGTCGTTTGTTAGAAATGAAAAGTTTCAGCAAAATCCTACTGAATCTGCAGCAGCGCCGACAACTAACTCCGCAGCAGCAGGAGTAAATAAATGTGTATCTCTGCTTCTTACAATTTCCTCTTGAATAGGAATGAATATTCCAGTTTTGTTATTGTTCATGTAGTAATATATGTCTAGCCAGAAAATGATGCTAATATAATAATAATAACATGTAGGCATATACACCTTGATTCATGCATTACTGCGCTGAGCTGAAGATGATGAAGCAGATCATGCTGCCGATAATAATGGCTGTGCTGGTGGTACGGCAGCTAAGAGTACCGCTGTATCTTTGCTGGCTATTGCTGCTCTGGCAAAGATATAGAATGCTGTTGTAGCTATAATGATAATCACAAAGGAAAAATAAAATTGAACATGACGAAAGTATCACGTAAAGCTGAGACCTAAGAAAGGAAAAATTAAAAATTCAGCTAAATAAGTTGCACCCTCTTCTCCATCACCACCACTGCATCTCTCTAGAACGAACCTGTACACATTATTATTAATATTATTATTATTTAATCGTGAGTTGAAGGAAAAAAAGAAGGCTTGACTTCATTTCATTCATGCAGTGTGGTTGTTGTTGCAGTAATAGGTAATCTAATGAATGATATGATGATAATAGCATACAGCTTGCCAATGTCGCTAGATATTGAGCAGTAACAAAAAAGTTGCTGCTATTAAAACACATTCCACTGAAGTAATATGTTACTCTACAGATATTTTTTTCCATAATGCCGTACAATATATGTATGTACCATTTTATGGAAAACAAGGAGCGTCAATGATCGGAAAAGAGAAAAATGGTTGTTTCTGCGGTGGTGGTAGATAATCATGTGGTTTTGAGTCCCTAATTTCACGAAAAAGACGAATTTTGATAATCATGACAAAAACTTTTTTATGATTATTACACGGTTTTGCTGTAGAAAAATATCAAGTTGAACAATGCATCAAATAAATAAGCATATAGAAAGCACAGGTACATATTATATGATTGATGGATGTGTTTGGCAAGTTTCGCTCCTTTTGTTGATAGTTATGGTGCGTGTATATATATACAGCAGTTTTGAACTTTTCAAATTACTTGCTTATAGAGATGAATTGAAAATGATGCTATGCATTTTTGACATTTAATGATGATGAAGGTGAAAGGGTTTTATTTTGAGGGACAATTTTGGTAGTTTGCCTTTGTTTAAAGAATGAACGTTTCTCTACAAAACTAAAATAACCTTGAAAACTTCTTACTTAAAAATTATGTGGCTAGATTTTATTTTTACATAGGTGGGAAATAAATATTCGTCTGATTAAAATTTATTGTGATGACGGTGAAGTGTTGGTTTGGAGGGGTTTAACAATATCGCTATTCGTATGTCTAAAATAGACAACAATGCATATTTTTCATACTTTAACATGTAATTTTAATTTTAGCGACTCGCTTCTAATCACAGTAGTATAGTATAAAGATCGCACAGACTGTACTGTGGTCTACCTTTCTCTGAAATACTGACACGTATCTATACCTCTCAAAAAATTAATTCTTTTTCCATGTCAAATATCACGATTCATATGTGGTTTATAGAACCGTACACAAGAAGGACCAATTAACACCGCGGTGTAAGGTAATGTTTGAATTTCCACATAATAACACAAAGCACAATATTCTATTCCGTGTCATGTATTTTCTTGTTTTTATCTAAACTGACTATTTTTAATTACTACTTTACTCAGTCATCTTTTCGGAAAATGTGGGAAACTAAGATGTCTAGGTAAGTGCACCTGTTTTGCTGGAAACAGGTCGAGTAGTAAACAACTGCAACAAAAGCTAACTTTTATGATCAGGATGACAATAAGCCACAGCGCACTACATCTTCTTTCGAAAATAACAAGCCCGCGGTTTGACTACCGCACTCCCACTTCCTACCATACAATACCCACAACTCACAAGTTGCTCCAGTCTGTACAATACAAAAGATAGAAAAGGCCCCATTCGACAAGTAAAGCCTTTATCCAAGAAGGATCCTCTTCCCAATATACCTGAGGACATGCATATATCAGCATTTAGGCGACTTTTCACAAGCAAATGACAAAATATGTGAATGGCAAGTTTTTTCTATAACAGCTTACTTAAAACTTATTGTGAGTCACTGCCGTACAAAGTAGCACATACAGAAATTATTTGACGAGCAACAAATTCGTCCATATATAAAATATACAAAGAACGAGGAAAATCTTGGAAACTTTTCAGTTCTGTTTTATTGTCCCTTTCCCCAAGGCAAAATACATTATCACATCATGTCACTTTAAAAGCTGAACATATTACTCCTCTTCGTTCTTATTTCCGTCGTGTAATATTACATAAAACGGTTGTTTCATACACTGACTACAGCGTCATTCTTTTTTATGTTCCACTCCGCCTCTTCCACCTTAAGGACTTGGCAAAATCTTGCTCTACAAGCAGTTTAGCAACACCACGTTAGCAATACCCGTACTGCTGGAAAAGCTTACTTTTCCAGCCATGCACGTATATATAGCTATTTTTTCCGTTGACTCTAACACTTTCCAGGTTACATAATAAAACGGGCTCATATCCTATAATATTTCCGCCACGCAAATGATAACACCTACTGTTAAAACTCTGCTTGAAATTTGAGGTGTGCCGTGAGTCGTGACTAGAGGCAGCCGTAACGAAACTCCGGCGTTAACTTTCTGTAGTATAGAATATTGATGAAAAATTATATTGGCATGAGCCAAAAAAGAATGAACGAGAACTTGACATCTTTTTTTTTAGTAAAAGCTACATACTATATGCTTCACAAATATTGTGCAGCAAAAGGTCTCCCCCCGGAACTACATTTTACACGCTAAGAAAAATATGCCAGAGTTTGGCTTTCTTGCACTAGAGTGATAACAAGAAGTCCATACTTAACCAACCAAAAATCTCTATTCAGAGTTGGTTTTCTATTCAGTTCCGTTTGTAGCTAAATAAATGTTATTACAAGTCATATATCTTTCAGAAAAAAGTTGCATGAATATATCCAGTAAAGCAGTCAAGTGTAATCTCAGATTCTTTCAGGCCAAAACATGTGTGTCTACCTATATACTCCTTTTTAAAAGAAAAACGCGAAGAAAGCTCTCAAGTACTCGCATTTGCGAACAACTCTACACGTGATATACAGATATACACGACTACTACTACTACACATGTACTTGCGGTGCTTATAAATATGCCCTAGGAAGTTTCATATGTGCAGTTCTGTATGTTCAAGTTTGCTACAAAAGCAAACCATCAACCTACTTTTCGACCTCCCTTGAGATTCTGGCAATTTAGAAGATGAAAGCGATCCAGTACTACAACTTGGCCTGCTGCTGTTACTTACTTACTACTTTCTTTAGTTTGCCAGGAAGGGAGCCTTATTCATTTTTGTATGTATGAGCCTCCGTATTAGAGGAAAGTGTATAGCCCGTAGTGCAATAAAGTTAAGTTGGCGATAAGCTAAATATAATGTGAAGAAACTGCACAAAACACATACCTACATGGTCGAATGAGTAAGAACAAGACTCGAGGAAAAGTAATGTAAAGAGGCAACGGAGGAGTGAATGAGAGTATATTTTACTTTTAGAGAGAGTGTTTTTCTTAAAACAGTTTGAAAGAAAGAGAAAAACTGCCATTGCCTACGAAGGGCACACGGCACACACACATACTCGCATTACCCATTATTGTCTTATTCAACATATTGTCTTAGCACAAAGCATACTCACCTGACGGGGGATGGTATGTAAGTAAAACAACTCTCACAGTAGTGCATGTCATATATCTCCGGTTATGTACACTTAAAACGACAAGCTTGTTTGCGGAATTGCATAATAATATACATACTGTATCTTCATGACTAGGTTAAACACATTTTCAAGTCCTCTTCTAAAAGCAACAGACAACTTACTCAGAGGTGCTTTTCCAACGAAAGGAGAATTTAAAAAAATACGTGCACAGAGACTGTAGCAAAACATATCTCATGAAAAGTTGATTTTTATGAGTCCGCTGAGATAATCTTTGGCCACAATAAATTCCCTGTTACATCAAGAACGTTGCTGCTTCAACTTTTGTAATGGATTGAAGTTGGCATTTTCAGTGTTTCTACAGAGAGATGAAGTGGTTAGGAGAAATGCATCGAGTTATGAAAGCGGATATGCAGATGCATAATGTGATGTACACGCACTTTAGATGGGAATACAGATAATAATAAAAAGATGTGCGGCAGAAAACTTTCCATTTTGTATTTTTGTTTTTCTTGGAAAATGTTCTGTTTGTCTAGCTTTGTACTGGCTTTTCCTAGAACGTGAATGGATTTCCACACTACCTCGTGGATTACTTAATTCTTTATCACGTTGCAGTAGTAGTACACCACATAATCGTTAGGAGGGTAGGAGTTTCAGGAAGAACAAGGAAAAACTATCTGAACCATAGAATCGTCTCTGGGACTATCGGTTTGTTGGTAAAGCGTCCGTGTGGTTCTCTACTGACAGGATTCATGTCATCTCCTATTTGACTTGTTTTAGCGTCAACGAAAGGCAGCCAGCCTGCTTAAAGCTGGCTACAGCTAGATCAGAGAAGAAAGCTGAAAGCAGTAAAACAACCACTTCAACCCCACCATTATATTTACCCCGCTACAGTTTTGGTTTTTCTGAGGCCCTCCCCTACTTTGTACACATTAGGTTCTTCTGGCGTTAACGTAATGTTTGATGCCGTGATAAATCCAAATATCCGGATCAGGCTTCACGAAATCCCTATAATTCTTAATGGATTGCTTTGTGTTTAAAGACACACAAGCGAGAGGGCAAAAAGATTAGGTGTGTTGGGCAACCGGCAACCAGTACCACCACCAAAGCGCACACACAAATTATTCATATTCCTGCTCTCTTATACGCTATAATCCAACAGCAGACTTCTTACACTTACCTATAAATTTGCTTTGAAAACGTGCACATGTTATAAATTTAATTCATGACAGCCAGCTATAAGTACATACATAACCCAACATTTTTTCACCTTCTGCTGTCTGGTCTTACGTGTGTTCTTTCTCCTCCTCCTCCTCCTGTCAGTGAGTAAAACTTTCGACTTCACAAAATATTTGCTACATATGGAATCTGACGTAGGTTATGTTGGTTGAAGTATAAAAAACTTCTTTCCATCCCACCACCACCACCCGTTTAGAGACATAGCCGCTGAGTTGAGTTGACTAATCCATGAATCTGTAGCATATTATGTATATTTAAGATGTATAGAGAGAATATTTCATTCAGACCTAGTTTTCTACAGCCTCACGTCTTCTCCCTTCATCTTCAATCTGCATTATATATGTATTTAGCAACCTTCCGCGGAAAAGTTCATCTAATTCTCTATTCTGGCACGGTTTTCTACGACTACTTCAGGACCGGGTACACAATGTCGTTGTTGTATGAGTATGTGTGTGCTTGTGTGGAAGCCATACAGTCTGATAGTGAGAAAGTCAACAAGAAAAGTCTCGAGGAAGAGCCTAAAGTAACAACTCAAACATCGACCAAAATACGAAATAGATGCGTGAAATAGGCAAATAAGAGAGATAAGTTGGTTTCTGTAAAGTTTCGCCAACAGTGGTGTGCGTAGTGCGTAAGGATGTGTACACGAACAAACAAGGAGTTAGTAACCGTCTTTTCGAATCAAACCAATGAACAACAACAGTTGGACTAAAAGTCGGACTAGCTTCTTATTTTTTTTACCAGCGAAGAGCGACTCATGCATGAATAGAAACCATCAAGGCTGACAACAGAGTCTTTGTCGTGTTGGTGGCACTGCAAATTGTCAACGTTGCACTTTCCTTCATCACTTGTACTTTTATGGAAGACATCGAGAATGAAACAGTGACAGAACGCCACTGACTTGAAACGTAATATTTGGAGAAAGAGTGATACTCAAGTGGTGAAGTAGTGACGGAAGAACACGCAAGTATCAAAAAGGGAGATGATGATTCACATGATTTTAATATTGGATTTCTCCATGTGAAACTGGCTGTTAGATGAGATGAGGTCTGCTACTTGTGCTGGGGATGTCTGGCAAACACAATAAAAGTTGCTGGCTTATTTGTTAGTTTTGCGTAGAGAAGTTAGACTGCTGCTGCTGCTGCTGCTGCTGCAGGACATGTTGAACTGAAGAGATCTGTTCGTCTGGCTGGAGATAAGTATTTTTCAGTTTATGGTTTATTTTCCTGTGTGAGCAAAAGCATGTCGTAATATACACGTCATGCATCACATTAACGCATCCACACGCACACACTTGAATCTGTAACAAAAAGTGTGAAAACTGGTGGCAGTGCGGATGATGGTTGATAATGATGACGATGACGAATATTATGTTGATTTCGTGGTTTGATTTGATCAACTGATTCTGTAGTACACCCTGCCATCGGTGAATCTTCCCTTCTATTGACAATTCAATATGTCCCCGCTCAGTCCCTCTGTCAGTAACGTACCACACAGCCAGCCACAGAGAAAAATAAACTTGCAAGGGATAATCCTCTGGCTTTTGTTTCTTTACATTTTGTCGGGAATGAATGAATGAAGCATGCAATTTGTTTTTTCACGGCTCCCCGTCCAGGTTCTATTCACACGCCGATGTTGTCTATCTACAAGTGATCCGATCTGATCTGTTCGTTTGAATTATTTTGTCATTTTGATTAACCGTACCGTCGTACCTAGAGGTAGCATAGATGAGATGATCATCGAAAAACTATATGTCATACTCTCCTCTCGAGCAGCAGTGTGGAGGGCTCTTTAAGCACTTCAGAATACATTCACCAGAAAAATTTTGTTCATAAGTGAAATCTTTTATTTGTATTACGTACACGCACCGTTTTGTGTACACGACTTGCTATCTGGAAATCGTCGAGTTGATTGCTTGGTATAGTCGTTAATACATTCGCGTATATCTCAAGTGTACCTAAAACAAAATAGGTAAGTACTTCAATTCTATTCATAGCCTGGGAATAAATTTTGGTGGGTGCTTGCTAGCTAAAATGCGTCATCAATTCTATAAGGAAACATACTATATACTTGTATAGTTTACTATAGCTGTATGTATATAATAATAATAATAATATATTCTGATGTAATGTCGGGTAATGCCAGTATAATCTACCACATCATTAAATATTTGTTTAGCCACTGTGATGATAACAACCCCAGTGGATAGGTTTGCCGTATATACGTGTTATTAAGAATAATAATTTAAACCAAGGCAAGGAACATATTCCTTCACTGTGATAATAAATAAGGAAATCCTTTAAGTACAAAATAACTACGACGATGTGCTGTTACTATACTTCATAAATGAATCATAAGCCATACTACATTTGATATTAAATCCATGTCACTAGGTTAGGTTAGATAGATTTTAGACACGTACGTACGAAAATTTTCATTGGGTTTCTGACGTTTCGTCAGGTTACAAAATAGATTCTTATAATAAATGATAGGATGGAGAAAGTCCACGACGGACGACGACATATGTATAAACAGGTAATTTATTTCCCCAGTTTTTGTTTTAATGGAATTTCAGAATAACATGCTATTTGAGAGGCACGAGGAGTGTGATTAACGATACACTTGCTTTATTATATACCATTTGCGTAAGAAATAACATAAAATGACAAACAAGAGTTGGCTTACAGTGTATTTTAAAGGAGTAAAAATCTACATTTGGTCAACAGTAAAACTTGTCTAAACTTGTACGCAAATTGCTACTGTGCTAAACTCATGACTGTGTTGTAAGGAGCATATTATATAACGCAACGTGTAAAGTACGTACTTACATTTATTGATAATCCTTCTCTTGAGGCTTTCCCCTGAAAATTTTATCGCCTGTCAGGGACACATTGCCAATAAAAAGATTTAACTGCAGTTTAATGTGCTCAGCCAATATTAACGTTCTGTTATATTATCAGTTATACACGACAACGACGGTGGAAAAGGGCCAATATGTTATTCCAAATGTTTCATGCTACAGAAACTTTATATATGACGACTATACAAGACATAAAATCTATTTCTTGGCGTTTTAGCACACATTTACACGAAAATTATATTTAGTTTTATACTCAACCCAACTGCATAAAGTCCGCCTAGCATATGTATTACTCAGTGGATTCACAATATGCATCACATTAACAATTTATGTTTTAAATGCGTATAAAATCTTGTTTGTTGACGATCATCCTGATGTTGTTGATTGGTATATGTTATGCCCATCTTAGTCTCCTCATAATCTTCATGTCATAATACCACATTATATTTTGGATATGAGACGCGAAGTTGGATGATCTACAACATTTTTATACCATGTTGTTCGGAAAACTTGCAGAAGACCGAGAGGAGAGCCAATGACGCTGACTGACTGTCAGCAGTCAACAGTCAACCGATACATTCAGAAACTTTAATGGACTGATATGAGCTGGCAAATGTTCATACAAGGAAAGGATTGTGTACGATGTGTAATAAAGAATGTACAAATCATTAAATCAATGTGGAATTGTTGAACGTGTTAGAACAGGGCGACGATGATGATAACGATGAAGAAAAACACAAAAAAAGTCTTCATCTCTTTCGCTGAGTCCGCAGTCAGTCACAGCAATTTTTATTTTAAAAACATGATAATAACGATGATGATAATGATAATAATCAGCAAGTTCATATCGGTTCGAATCCTTGTGTGCTGAACTGACTATGCTGACTCATGAATTCCATATGTGGTGCTACAAACATTTGATACGTATTTGCATATTAATGTTGCTGCTGTTTCTCTCTTTATGTAAACGTCAGATCGAAAATAAAGTAAAACGTTGAATGAAAAAATGACAGCTTTAGCGTTGGCAGAATGAAAACACACCGTCCTGTCAAAAAGTCCACTGACACACGTGTATGTGTGGGAGTTGGAGTAAACGAGGAAAACAATATTACTGGCGACGAGACACTTTGCTCAGGACGCAGGATATATGATATTTTTAAGCTTATTAGAATGAAGCTCTGTTTCGTATAATCTCATCAGCTGGAAATTTATTTCTACAATAGATAGCCTGCCACTCTTTCCGTTCTTCGCTGTATTCCGTGCTAGCAGGTAATAGTAAAATGCTTTATAGCTCCCCCTCTACTACTAATTAATGTGTAATTTGATTAATGGATCGAGTAACAGCGGAAAAGCTTTCAGCTTACAATTCAGTGTTTATAGAAAAAGGTTTCTTCGTGTATGTCTACGACTGTGTAAGTACTTTTAGCAATTGCGATACACCTACAGTACTAGCAACTGCTGGGATATATGGTATCTGTTTTTTGTTTCAAAATGATAAAATCGCAGTAACCAACAACGCTAGAGGTTGAGGCATCACATCATCATTATAGATAGAGGAACAATATGGTGTAGGTGGGGGCAAGTGGAAACAAAAAAATTTCGTTCAAGTAATATTACATAGTTGCAAGATTCCATGCTGAAAATGAAATCCGAATTTAGCCTTAGCGTAAACCCAAAGAAATCCAATTAGGTAAATGCAAAGGGTGGTAAAATAATAAGAGTAAAGTACTTTTCCCGATGCATCAAGCAATGGAATAATAGAAAGAACTTGCTTTGATGACAATTTATTTGTCTTCCGCTGTTTTGCCGTACTATGGACGACCTAGAGCTTCAGGAAATCTAGATAATACGCAAGTTATTCGTCTGCGCTGCCTCAGGAAGGGGAAGGACGTTGATCAAAGGTAAGGTCAATGTACATACAATACATATACTCTGGTCAACCTGCCACACAGGTCCCTGCTTGCTAAATATTTGGTATAATATCATTGTAGGATCAACAAACTAGAAATCCCAAAATACATAGTGTGTAGTATGTAGGTATGTTTATGTCCAACAAAACTTTTTCTCTTATTTCCTCCCTTCTATGGTTCAGGAAGTTCAAGACTTTTAGTCTTTTCCTTGCCGGCGGAACTCTAAATTCTTTATCTTGACGAGTTAATGGAAACTGTATTTGATTACAATCAAATGGTTTGTGAAATAAACGGAGTACAATGAACAAAATGATAATAGTTTATCCTTAGGGAAGTTGAGAGAAAGTATTTGAATTAGATATACAAAAACATGACCATGGGAGTGTGTTCGGGTCGAGCAAAAATCAGCAAGAATCGAGTCCCTGGACACAAGGGATACATAATGCATATTCCTTCACTACAAACATACTTTCCTCCAGCACACTTCATTCAACTTTTCCTTTCTTCATTAAAATGAAGTAGCTCCCGCTTTTTCTTCTCACCGCCACAACCACCTTCACCATCCAACCGTTTACCACTTTCACGGGTTACGAATGTAAATTCTGCTTGAATATTGTATATCCGTGTATTCCGTAGTACTCCCACAAACCTTGTTCTCAAAGCAAAACAACAAAGTTTTTATAAAAAAATCAAAGCATGTCGTATTGTACACCAAACAATACCAAATTGTACTTTTTGCAGAAAAGTAAAGACATTTATAGTATTCTATAGGTCACCTTTCCTCACCTCCAAGGAGTACTATCGGTTAAACTTTACAGAAACATTACCATTCCTATTATTACTATTATCGACGTATTATTAGCTCGTGTGGATTATTACGACTAACCTGTGCACTATGTTTTTCTACTTAAGCACGAAATGCCTTTACAAACAAAGCAATAGGCAATTCTTTCACAACAACACCGGAGTTTTAGAAAGCACACCACCCCGTCCCATATAGACTATAACTATTCCATTATAACTGTACTATTGCACCTCAGCTATAGGTATAGGTACAAAGTAGTAGTAGTAGTAGTACACAAAATCAAATTAATCCCTTTCCTCACCTTGTTTCTTTCTCTTAATAATAGTTCCGTTCCCTTTTCTTTCTTTGTGGTGTATATTCTTGTTTAAGCTGTCTAATAGTACTTTCACAACTACTAAGTCCAAATCCCAAGAACCTTTACCTTTCCTTGTAGCAAAAACAGAAAGAGATCCAACAGGAGTCTGCCGTACAGTCTGGAGTGGTAGCAGCAACAACAAGTACGGCGGTGATTATATCATATTAATACTTTGTTATGAACAACAAGTTTTTTTTTCTCTTCTCTTCTTGTTTATTGTTCTCGTGTATATCTTTGCGTATCTCACTTTGCGTTCCTTTCTCCTTGATACTCCTACTACTTTTTTGTTTACTCTTTCTCTCTTCCTTGTTCAAAGTGCAATCACAACAACAAGAGTTATCCAATTTTCATCAGATGTTTTACATCCTCCGTTACAACCTTAACTGCTGGCGTACTCTCCAGAAAGAGAGGCAACTTGCATGAAGAAAAAATATCTGCGGAGTGTGCAGAGCTATAGAGGGAGATCGTTTTTTCTGATTCTTCTCGTTTTTCTCTCTGCAGAATCCTGTGCTGCCGGTTTTGTTACTACTACTGCTATTTAGAAATAAATCACTACACTTTTTTTTATTAAAACAAATGTAATATTTCCTGTAAAAGTCACTGGTGCTCATGCCTTTTTTCTGTACTGGAGACGCTGTAAATCAAATGGAACTGCTTCCCCTTTTCAATGTTTCACCCTTCTTATGACGATGACTACTATTACTACTCCCATTTTTGTAATGAAAAGTGAAAATGTACTGCACAGGAGTGGCAGTGGTTCTAGTCTTGTTGTGCGGTGTGCTTTCTTTGTGCACTGTGTAAGGTATGTAACGAAATAGAGGTGGTAGGTAGGGCATATTTACCCATCCATAATGTCAATGTCTACAGCTCATTCGAAGCAACTTCTTTTCCAGTTTTTTTTAGAGAAAGCTTTAGATGGTGTAATCTGCAATTTTTTTTTCAGGAATAATGCGCAAGCAGAGAATGGGCAGGGAGTGTGATTTCGATTGAACAAAATGCATGATTCACCCTTTGATGGGGTATTTTGTGCAGTGGTAATGGTGGCGGTGTCGCAAGCACACACGCGTGCAATTTACGTTCTAAAAGAGGAGAGAAAATTACAAACAATTTTCATGCAAATGTTCAATAACGCATGCATGCATCATATATATTTCCCACTGGTGTATCTGCCAATACCATTTATGTATTTTTACGTTGATATGTTGATATGCATGTGTGCAATAATATAAGTTGCTTTATTTACGGAGTTGAAACAACACGACAAATCATAAAGAAAAGAAGAATATGAGCAGGAGGGGAACCCTTTTTCTTCTTGTTTGGTTGATAGTCCAGCTACTTATCAACTTGAAAGAATCGATTGAAGTGGTTTGGTCACCAGTCAAGTCAATAACAACAAGGAATTAGCAAGAAATAGGGAGCTAGAACAATGAGAATAATACAACTGCATCGGGAACCAAATGAATATGCGCACTCACAAAATACATTCATTATGTGCTGCTGAGTACTAACGTAAATTTAGGAGTTGTCCAACGGACACCGTGGCACCTCTCCTCTTCCTAAAACCGTGCTACAACACGTTTGTTTTATCAACTAGTATAGAATTGGTTCCTGTACAACAAGAGGGTTATTTCAAATGAAAAAGGTTTGGTTCACTCACCACAACATGGCAGCAACACGTTCGATCCCTCCAACAACACTCTCCACAATATTGGTATCAATATGCTTCAATTTTTAGTTTTGCGCCTTGTACTTTGTACCCCTACCCAACGTTCAGGAAAGTTAGTTTGATAAAGCTGAAATAAAACGGACACCCGGTAAAGGCTGGGTTTGGGAATAACAACGACAAGAGTACAGTGAAATATGAATCCAAAGTGGCTGACTGTATCTACTTCCTTTATCCATTATTCAAGCCTTGCGAAATTCAATACTGAAGTAGGTAGGCACAGCTTTACGCACCGCACACTATTTGAGTCACTCTGCTACTAGTCGTCAGTCACAACAACGGCAACAAACGACTATAGTTTCTTCTATGCAGGATAAATAGCTATAACAGCTGGAAATGAAAATGTTTCACTCTTTTTATTCAACTTTCCACTCGCAGGAAAATAAAACTACCAAGAATACCATCGTCATCATCCCCGTCAACTCGGCACAAGTGTCACATAGTTCCTTGAAGCAGTTTTTCTTCACACACAACAGCAAATAAAACTTGGTGTGTGCTGATGATAGTGATACACGGCCAAAAATTTATAGATTGCTCATCATCACGCCCACATGACTACAACGGTCACATAAATAGAGAACATCTCTGTTCTTCACGAACGTCTAATGATGAAAAGTCAAAAAAATCAAATCCACCACTCTACCGTCTTTCCTGATTTTTATTTACACAAAAACAGCACGTTTTTGAATAGCACGTCGAGAATAAAGTGCTAGAGATGCCGGCGAAACCTTTGGCAAAGAGAAAAGTTTTTTTGTCTCATAGTCACCTACTCACGCATAAACGCTCACGCATATACATACACACACGCACTGATTCATTCAGTGTCAACTCAGAGTACAATAAAGAAACAAATAGAATGCTGAGATTGGGAGTTGTTTTATTGTAATGTTTACTGTCACTTTTCAGGAGCGGTCTATTCTTGATTTCTTGATACAACTACACTGATTTCCTTGTAACTTCACTTACTTCCTTATCAGAAAAGTGTTAGTTCAACAACAACAAATTATTCCGGATCATGAATTGTGTTGTTTGTTTGTGAGGAGTAGATTATGTGTTTCTGCACAATACCCACATATTCATTTACATATTATTTATTGTACTACTTCACGTTATGCCACTGGCGACTTGCTCGTTTACCGTTGTACAAGAAAGCTGAAGTCGTCAAAAAGGTAACTTCGTGTGAGAAAATTGTCCTACTAGCACACGTTTGGTTTTAGAAGTTACACAAAACTTTAGGAAACAAAAATGTCCATAAAATAAGGATTTTTTTTACAAATTACTGTCGTGTTCCTAATAAAATAATGTATAGTTCACTAGTTTTACTTGCTGCGTTGGTTTAATAACAACTTTGTTGTTTTTTGGACAGAAGCTGGGTAGTTGATGACACATGTGCCCATTGGCCATGTACAATATACCCGATGAAAATTTACTTTAAAAGACAGAGTATGATGATAAAAACACCCGTAATGGTGGTAAGTCAAGTAAGACTATTCACCGAGAGTGTGTGTTATTCTTCTGTGTACAAATAAAACAAGAAACGTGTTTTTCTTCTTTAACAGAGATCTCATACAAATAGTACGCACGATGATGTTCCCTGCATGCAACCTGCAGTTTTTATTCACCACGCAAACACGAGAAAACGCACGCAACAACAACTGAACAGACGAGAGGCATAGACATGCTTCCCTTCCCAACGTTCGCTCAAGACTGAAAGGCTGATTCACGGAACTGGCTGGAGTAAAGCAAAACAAGTCAGCTTCAGTCTCATCATTGCCCACAGTTCACACGATTCACCCAAGCAGAGCGTAAATATAAGCCTGTATCATCATTGTCAGTTCAACGGACGGACGAGGGGATAAAGTGCGTGTGTATGGCCATATATACATGGATAGCAAATGGAGGAGCAAGATCGCGAAAACATTCAAGTTGTGTTTTGTTGCTTCTCAAAAAGGCAGGATAATGGAAGGTTGAGTTTAGGAGAGACAAAGTAAAGTACCTCATTTTTTAAGAAAAATTTTGCAACTTTTACAATTTCTTTTTACAGCACAACTACATCATTTTACAATACTTTTCATTCACTCAAGTCTTTTTCCCTGTCAAACTTCCTACATTCTGCGAAAACTCATTATGCATTATTATAATATATGTCAATGTCACGAAAACAACTGAAGTTTTAAAATTTCTTCTCTCAATTATGTTTGCGTTGTAATTAAGAATGCTTTTATGTTTTATTTTATTGTTGCGTTTATGTGAATCTCTAGTGAAAATATTATACACACCGCAAAAAATGGAAAAGTAAATGTCTTTTCAATCTCACTGAAATACGGGGCAATGTAAAACAATGAGAGTGACTACCTACACCATCGCACCGCACCGTGATGAAACTAGGATAGTGAATATTTATAAAGGCAACAATGAAAGCTTTTGTTTGCAGGAATGCATATACGAGATTATGTTTTTATGCCGTTTTTATATATATTATTCCCGGTTACCCATTGTTGCGTTAAGCCCTACTTTTGTGTAATCGAAATGCATAAACAAAAGTGGTCCTGTAATAGGTACATAAAAATATCATATTACTTTGCTGTTCGACTCAAAGGATGTACTTTTTACGCTGAGGAAGATAAGAACAGGTAAGGGAATCGCCTGGAAAAAGGCAACTGTACGATATTCATGGGATCTTAGATAATTTCCTTTTTAAGTTGTTCATTTTGGGTTGGTGGTTTGCCCATTTTCTAGATAAAATGAGCTATGAACAAGAGCTTTTCTCTTTTTGTATTTTGTATTTCTACTTACCTAATATCTTTTTATCCATTTACTAGGTAGTTTCTTAGCTTGATGTTGTGATTCCGTTTGCTCACGAGAACAGGAAACTTAACAGCGAAGCGAACGATAATAATAATAAAATGATAGTTACCAACCAGCAACCTCTCACTTCTCGGCAGTTGCTGCTGGAGTTGATGTGTAGAAACACAACCCAAATATATAAATGGCTAAAGATTCCGTTATTTCATGCATACTTATACCCATACGTTCACCAGCATAAACATATTACATGCTCTTCATTTTCTACTCTTTATAAAAGTAAATTGCAGCCACCTAACTTGTTGCCCTAATAATGATAAGCGTGCACCATTCCCTTTTTGTTTGTTTTTAGAATTGGTGTGCGCTTTCAAGCCAGTTTCTCCCTTCCAAGAATAAATAATCCAGCCATCAACATTAGCAGCGGTCGTAGGAGACCAGGTAAAGAAAAAATGACGGAGAAGCAGAAAAACGTATATCTTCTCCTTTGCGCTCCGGAGTTCTCTATTCAGGTTTGTCTAAAAAAATAATGTTCTTTTGTTGTTGTCTGTTGTTTTGTTGTCCTCATCTTTTTTCATTGCTGTGTTTCCATTTTTCGTTTGTTTTGTTATCATCATCATCGCTATGATTATTACTACTATTAGCTGTCTACTTTCAACATTTTCTGTAACCAAACCGAAAAGTATACGCTTTATGTTTCCTTACTCCAGCCAGTCCTGATAGAAGTAATCTTTAATACTTTATATTTTGTAAGCCAAGTTAATCATTACATGTACTCACCTCGCCATCCATGGTGCATTTTCCCTTCCCCTGATTAAACTCAACGCATTCCGTTTCTTATTTGTACGATGTGAAACTTTAATATGATTACAACTACAATTTTTTGTATGCATGTATTATATCATCGCAGTGATGATGATAATGGGAAGTAATGGGCGGTCGAAATAACTCATCGCAATAGGCAATGGCTGACAAAGAGAGTTTTAATTTTTTATGAAACGGATCCTTTATCGTCATTTCCTTTTAGGAAAAAGACCCCTTTGTTCTGCTCTTATATCGATAATTCAACTCTTTGTTTTTTGTTTGTTATGTAATTCCATTTTTAAAGCTCATTTATTCGCCTGCACACGAAGAGAAGCTCACCTCTAAAAGTTATTAGATGCTGGTATATATCTCTACTACGTATTAATGGATAAGTTTTATACTCCAAAAAAGATATACATATAACTTCACTGCACCGTATATCAGAAGTATTTTTTAAATTTAAAAACAAACACAAAACCAACAAGTTTGTAATAAACCGGCTTATCCTAATGTCCAGATTGGAGAGTGGCGGCTAAACAAACTCTTTGTAAAGACGGAAGTAAGCTGGAAAAGTTTGCGGCCAACAGATTTGACACACTTTAAACCGAATAAACTATAAACTATTACCGCACTCGTAAAATCGTTTTATGTGCTTCCTGGTACTTTACCAGAGAAAACTGTACGCATGCTTGTAGTTGTATATATACAACTTTCTATGAAATTATGACAAGAACTTCGGAATTCCTCCACTGTATTGTTTAACCCAGCTACACCAGCACAGCGAAATTTAAAATTCTTGTGTAGCTGATACTGGTACGCATTAATTCTTATACTACTTCTGAAATTCACATGAATGACATTATAATTTAATGTCGTGACATGACACGCTAGTGCAGCAGCAGCTACCTCAGTAAGTTATTGAATTTTTTGGTGGAGACTCGAGTTATTATTTATGTCTGCCTCGGAAAGTTGTCTTGTTGAGACTTTTCTATACATTATTACATCTTCGTGAAGGAAAATGTTGATTGCCACCTGGTGTGAACTTTACTACCAAACTTTCAGCAGTGTCGCGGCAGCATATATTACAGTGTAACCAACTTTTAACATTTTTGTTACATACTGCAGGCTACAGATGTGTACGTACGTAGAACGAACCACATAGATGGAAAATACCTATAGGATATCTACATGTACGTTTACGCATATATTATACATTATGCCGTGCATGTGTCTTTGTGTTTCGTACCACCAACTTTCAGCACGAATTACCGGTTTGACACAAAAATTTGTCGGATAAAAAATACAGAAAGCCAATTTGCATTTAAGAAGTATTTTTGTTTCTTTTTCTGTCTTGCAAAATGAACAAAATTGTCAAAATGGGTTGTCTCGTTGGTGGTGTTGGCTCAAATTTATTGGCACGACATCGAGCGAGTGGGGTCCCATTCAAGAAATCATGAACAATTTGAGTCGCCATTGGAATGAATAATCAATTACATGTGTTTATGTTTATTTTTCATCATGTTAAATGAGCAATGCAAAAATTAACCGTCACAACATTTTCAAGGAACATGCATATTATGTCACGACGGACCTAGTACTAGCTACAGCATTCCTTGCATATAATATCTATCGCATGGGGTGTACATTGACTTGAATTATAGTAACAACTAATATTATAACCAACGTTTTGTTTATTTCAGTAAAATTAAAATACAAAGAAGTGAGTATCGGGACAAACTTGTCAACCAGTTTACCATATACTTATCATATATCATGTCATCTTGATTGGCTAGTGACCATAATAGTATTCGCATTGAATTGGAAACAAATTTTTATACCTTATTATACCTTATAATGCCTTCGTGTTCTTGTCCTACGTGATAGCTTTAATCATTTGTGGGATTTTTGCGGAATTTGTCAGTGAACTAGCCATTTTATTCAACTTCAACAAAAAACGTCATTCTTGATCAATGATCATCTTTATTTGATGTGGAATGTGATTTTGGCATGTAGGTAGCATCATAAGCTTAAAAAACAAGACCTATAATAACACTGCAAATTGCTAAAAGGACTTATGCCATCATGAGTATGAGTAACCAACTTTGTATGCATGATATAATAATGTTCGTCCCTCCACTCACGCTTATTATGAGGAAACCAATTTCTCGTTTAATGAAAATGTTAGCTGTTCAAGCTTCAAAGCCCTGATAATCGTGTTTGGACTACAGCCCATTTTGAAATTGCATTTTTAATGCTGAAGACGCTAATAAAGAATAATCAAAACGAGTGACAGGTGATGATGAGTAAGATGAAGTAGCAAACATGAGAAAATGGTGATTACTAGAGACTCTATTTCTAGGAAAACACCTATTTTGTATCTTCATTCAATCGAGTCCATCTTTATTATGTGGACGTATCATAACTTTTTAAGCCGATTG
>JAHZNE010002110.1:0-11791 GCA_027744055.1 Callyntrura sp. NNG-2020
CATTTCTATTACAGAATCATCCAGTACCTGAGCCGTTTTTAATAATATCCACAATCCAGCACCAACTACTACAGTTATCATCACAGCTCCTATTATAAACATGATGTAGCGGAGATGCGCTGCCGTGTAATACAACATGTTTTACAAATACCCATACATCAGTAAAATATTTAAGTAAAAAATCCTGCAAATTTACAATTTTTGGCCGGCATGGGGTCGTTACTGAAATTCTCCAACGGAATCGACTTGTTCAACCAACCAACTACATGTTCAGTACCAGACGGATACATGGGCACACAAACTCGGAGGACACCTCTTTTCGACACTGGAATTAAAAACAACATAAAATCTAAAATATCTGCATCTGTTTAAAGCATGAGCAAACATTTACGAATAATTACGCATTTCAACGAAAATGTTCCTATCGGTATAGTCTGCCTTAAAATCTAATTGCCCCGGTTTGGCCCGTTCATCGTGAGAAATGTAAAATCGAAATTTGGACTTATATTGTGTGGTGCGCTCCTTAACATTCTGGGGCCCACAGGTAACATTCACTGCGCCTGGTAAGGAGGAGATGTTGGAGATGGAGGGGCACCAACAGGGAATCCGCAAATATCTTCTGAAATCGTACCCCATCTGAGTCCCAGCTGGCATCTTTGTCCTCAGAATGCTCTGATGTACTAGTTCCTCTCTGTTACATTATCATTGAAAAAGGCATTTTGTCATTGATGAAAAAATGTGCTCTTGAAATAATTCTTCGCTATATGCCGCCTTACCCGATTTTTCAGAGTGGTGAACAGTGATACTGATAACGTTGACTGACATTGAATTAAAAAATAGCTGGCTCCGTTTTTGAAATCCGGGGCGATCTTAGCCTCATCGAACAGAGTGTTGTTGGCTATTAAGTAGGAGGATAATTGGGGACTAAAATATCTTTCCAAGCTTCCAAATGAAAACACCTCCACAGAAATAAAAGATACTAAAGGATACTTCTTGGTAGTCCTAGAATGGTCGTGTTTATAGGTGAATGTTGGAAAGGGTTCTGCGTTTTTGCATTGGCTACCCAATTTTGGGAGTAGCTCCGCTTTAATACGGGTGTGAGCCTGAGATGAAGCGGACACCACAAAAATTAGAAACGAGCAGCAGAATGCTATAAAATGTTTGCAGGAAAAGTTATTCATTTCGGAAATTTGTTGTCCGCGTAAGATAATCGGAAGGTTTGCTTCAATGTAAGAGGTCGACTGGAACAGAAAGTGTCTATGTTTAGAATGAAGCTATTTTCGGTAAATTGCAGAATCAATACCAGAAGTTCTGCCAGTTTACAGGTGTAAGTATAGATGCTGGCTAATCAAGTTAAAAATGATGTGGCATTGAGGATGAGGTTTGCCGTGAAAAAACCGTAACTTCATTACACACTGGTACAGCGTTGTGTGGTGCGTAAGGGAAGCTTAAAGTGTGAGGCTAGCTGTATGGTGAAAGTCACAAGACACCGTACATTAATACGCGTTCTCTTCTACCAATTCTGTTTTTAGCCTGTGTACTAATACCCCTTAGGAGAGCATTAATGCGATTTTTACTTTCAACTGCCACGCACAATAACAGAGTGCGGCGTACAACTTAAGTTACCCAATTTGATTTTATGTAGCGGCATGTGAAAAGGCATTAAAAATTTGTTACTGCAACATCAGTTGTAGATTCAAGTTCAAATACACCTCTTAATATTGTAGGAACAAATTGCTATCGTTAAGATGTGATCCCGAAATATGCCTGATTTTTTAATATAACGTATATTTATAGTTTGAGTAAAATCAAAGCGGCAACAATGTGTAAAAGGTAAAATGTTGTGCAGCGGACGACTCGAAAAAATTGTTTTAAACATGAACTTGTCCTAGAACCAATGTAGTTTTCAACGTACGTAAAAATAAGCACACTTTCGTTGCTGGTGTCATCAAGGGGCGTACGCAAGGGGGGGACAAAAGGGGCATTTGCCCCCCCTGGATTTTAGAGCGTCAAACAATAAATAGTAAGTGCCGAGAAAAATATCGTCGATCGTCGGTTGATCGTCGCACCTTGTCTTTCCCATGATATGTATTGTTATTAATACTCACTTAAATTAACTCACGTTGTATACACATAGTATCAACATTCATTTCTGACTGTCAGGGCAAATTTAGTTACTCAAAAACGAAAGTAAAAAATTAACAAAGTTGAAGTTCTCAAAGACAAAAATGACTGCAAATTTTAAATGAAATCCTTTCTGATTCGTCCGAGGAAATCGGGACAATCTCCAAAAACATAATGTGCGAGTAATCACCCAGCATTTATGGAAGCAGAATGAGGGCTGCATTTTCCTCTCTTTCTAGGCACACGTCGGTATTTTTGGTAGTACAAAATCATGTAGACTGTAACGTTTGTCGACTTTTTGTAATGTTTTATGAACAGTCAGCTTACGATTAGCGAGAAAAGGCATTAAATCTTACACAGCGACGGACATCATCAATTTAAAAAAAACAAAGTGGCAGAATTTGTCGCCACAAATAAACATTATCACATCATTGTCATGCAGTGTACAGTGATGAAGTAATTATGAAATCTGTGGATTGGCTCAAACTAATCTGAAAATTTACTTAGCACATGTTCCTAACAAATGCAGTCCTACTTCATTTATTCAGTGTAAACAAGTATATTACTACTGACAGATAAAAAAACGCATAATCACGGAGGTAATAAAAAGTCGACAAACTTTGCAGTCTATGCTTCTTATATACATTCCTGGCCAATGCTGGATATGCTGAAATATAGCGGAAGTAATACAAGGATAATACAAGTCTTAAAACCAGAAACAAAAATTAATACCTTTTTTCTTCTTCTTAAGATGTAAAAACTATGATAGCGTTCGACCCGGCGCCCAAACATTAGTGTTCAATCATTTGGTATTATTCGTAAACATTATCTAGTACACCTTTTGTTTAGTGTCCAGTGCCCTAAATTCTTGAAAATGTAATCTTTATTTTACATTGATAAATTCAATCGGACCGACATATGGACCGTACAAAAAATATCATAATTGACTTTGACAATTCCTAGCGCAAGTATGCTCTATGGAATAGAACGGGTGTCATCATTCTAAAAAAAATTGTTAATTTGTTAGCTGCTCCGTAGTTATTTCACGCAATCGTGACCACCAACCGCAGCCAAAGTTTGCTTAATGAACTGAATTGCACACTATGGGCTTGGGGCTGCACCACCGCGAAAAAATTAAAACAACGCTGCTCTGTAAATGAAACTGTTAGTTCTAGTATGTAGTTCTTGCAAAGTTGCGTATATTATTTAAATAATATGCAAAACACAGCGACATAATAGTAAACTCAAATTGTTTTTAGTCCAATCAGAACCTGAAACCAAGGCTCGAAGATGTGTTGAACTCAAGTTATGTATGCCTCTTTTTTCGGGTTAATATACAAAAAAAGTTAAGGACGTGGGATTTTCCATTTAAAAAATTGTTTTATTTTTACTTTAATGTGAAGTAACAAAAGTTCTACCACTGTAAACGACTCTATTAGTATAAATCGTTAAGAAAACCTTTAGCAACAGCAACCAATACAGCCTTATTTTATCAGATTTCAACGATTTACGGTTCACATGACGCATCACCAAATGTGCTAAATGGAGTGTAGTTGTAGTATACTAATTACAACAATCAATGATGTAGGCAAATGCGAGTACAAATTAGTTATTAAGAATCAAGGCAGTGTGACTGGCACATGATGAAATCAAAGAAAACTGAACAATTTCGAAAAAAATATTTGCAAATGCGTCGATTGCAGAATATCTTGGTCGTGGCGGCGCAGCGGCGACCGTATTTTCTTTTGCCAGTAAGCTAGATCAAAGTGAGAAAATCATATTGAAGCTTTTAAAATATTTCTTTCGCAACGCATTATCATTCCAACACACGCTGTGCATCAGTACTTTTCTTTTTGTCAAGAAATTCAAACGGTGGGACACTATCGTTCTCCGAGAACGTGTTCAACCAACCGCAGTGCTCTCCATCGTTTGGTAGGTCGAAGGCGGTATGTATGGTAACTACTATTTTGTTTGTATCTGCCCAGCAGTTGACATTCTCACAGGACCGGACAAACTCCACAAGGGCGTTGGCTTGGGCGATTGTGTCATTTTTACATCCAGTGAGCGACACCTCAAACTCTACCTCGGTTCCTCTTGACCGCACCTCATCCATATTGGCCTGGCATCTGTGAAAACATAATTTCCACAGTTGAATCCGCATCTTTTACAAGTTCCTGCATGACAACTACCGTCTTGAAGACGACCCTTGTCACATTTGCATGGGCAATGCATTGCACCTGCCAAAAATTGACTGCACAACTCCAGATTGAAAACAATTCCAACTTGTGAACTTGACATTTCCTGAAAGTACCCAAAAACACACATTTACTAGCAATAGCTTTTTACCAGCCATCCGACATACAATGAGTTTAATAGACTTGAAAAAGTTTAATGTTACCTCGTTTACATATTTGATGCTAGGCACAATCAGCTCATTCCAACCTTCGTTAATATAATTTTCAGTTGATGCCGTTTCCATACCCTTGAACAATTCGCAGTTCAAACCTTCCTTCGTATTTGTACAAATAATCAATGTAGAACCTTGCCGAATTGATATCGAACTTGTACCATCCTTTCATAGTTAGCACATTGATCGACAGTTGAATTCAAAGCTCACTTCCAAATATGTCTACACCCCTGCTCGCCGGGGTATTTAGAGCACTCCATGCCGTCTTAGCATCCTTAAGATGGCCTGCAAAACTAAACATAGAATTAAATGTGTTCGAACTCTCTGTTTCCCAATCAATATCTGTGTTACAATAATCATCTGCGTCCTCATAATCATCTGCGTCCTCATATTCATTTGCGTCCTCAAAATCATCTGCGTCCTCATAATCATCTGTTTCTAGTGGATTATAAGAAGTGTCATAGTATATCCTAAGTTTGGCAAATTTTTCAAAAAAATTGTAGTTTTGCTTGAATGCGGTGGAGAGCTGTTTAATGTACGACAACAAAATGGATTCCCCAAAATATTCTTTACTGAACGTGGTGGGTGGCTGGAACCAGACAGTTAAATTGTGTTTTTTGGAACAGTAGTCCATTTTGTCAGTTGCTTCAGTCCGGCGGTCTTGCTGAGTGAATCTTGCGCTGATCTCCAACACCACAGTTGCAATTTTAAGGTTTTGGTGCGCATAATAATCCAGTTCTGTTTTATTGGCAATACCAATAAATTTAGCGTTTGACTCGTCGAAATCTACGATCCATTTTTAAGTGCCAATTCCGTCCGGTTATGGTGTGCAACATGATTAGCGCGGAAAATTTCAAGTTCTTCCTGTATAAATGTTCTGTATGGTCCACTTAAAAAATATGTGGGCACATCTGGCTTATTCGGAAAATGTTCAATAATATCTGAAAGGATATTAAATAAACTTTCAGATTAATATATGATAAACCGTATTTGGGGCATCATAGTATTTGACTGGATTTTAATTGATTAATGAAAACAATAATTACACATGTATCCTCCTGATTGGTCTTCATAATACTTGTCCATTTTTAAACCAACTGTATACGCATGACTGAATTTTTGCCTTTTTCGCAAAGTTACTCATGAGTAACTGCTTCTCCTTCTACATTGTTAATACATCTGGTATTGGCAAGGCGTTTACATTGGATACCAGAATAGTGGTGACCGTTCCTGGAAAAATGTCGTTGGCGTCGTTCATTGACTCCAGCCATGTAGTGACGGAGTTCTCATTATATCTTTAATCTTCTATAGCTATCCAAATTGCTACAGTGCTCGTCGTATGGCATGACCCATTAAACACGTTGGGGCTTGAAACACGAACGTTGGCTCCTTCTCGTACAACTTTTTTGTCATAGGCGGCGCCAAGAAGCAGTATCTCAGCGTACAGCATTGGTAGCGAACCTAAACACAAACAAAGTTTGTTATATATTCACGAGATCCTACTATTAAAAAGTTACCCTGGAAAAATATTTGCATTTGATGAATTGTTATGACGATGCTTTTGATAATTATCAATTCTTCTTACCTAAAAAACGAACTGGGTGATTGGTGAAAGGAACTAGTATTTGCAAAAACGATGAAAAAATACTTTCCCACATTTCCTTTCCCTGTTCCATGCTTGAAGTTTTGTGTATACTAAGAAGATGCTCGACAGTAAACATCGGGAAAGCCGGGAAATATGCTACTACGTCACGAGTTGATAACTCAGGCTGTACACAAAGATTCATAAATTATTATATTTCCTGAAAATTATAATGACAATGAAAATAGGAAACTTGCGACAATTGACAACAGAAAAACCACAATTGATGAGAATCCTGTTTTCAACGATTCACAAACTTTTATTTATGTAATTGACTTCACAGTCCAGTCAAGGAAATACTTATGTTTTAAAACTAGTTATATTTTGTATTTAGCAGCGTAATAATTGTTTAAAATTAATGAAAGCAACTCCCCCCAAAAAATCTTTAAAGCTAAAATTAAAATCAATGTACATTAATACTAGTGTTAATAACTATATTAATACATAAACTGCAAGCACTGACTACTTTGGTAAGTGCAACTATGCTACAGCCACTCAACATAAATTTAAATTTAAAATGGATTTATGAATATTATATTCACAAGATTTATCACAAGGTAATAAATCATTAAAAGTAATGTTATTCAATTTTCGGATTATTATAAGTAGATACTAATTTTATTTCAACGGTTGTCAAGTGCTTTGACCTAAATCTATCAATTCGAAACGTTTCATAAATCAAATGGTGAAGATTAATACATAGTATTACGTAAAACACATTAATTTGAGAGGTTATGATAACAAGTTGCTTAATTATTACTACATATTTGGACTAACATCTAATGGGACATTGTTCCAGTTAACCGGTAGAACAAGAGACGTATAGGCAGACCAGTTGGAGCAGTAGCATCTAAAATCTATAAATGACGTATCGACTAGATTATATTTGATTGTAAAGGGCCATATAAGGAGAAAAAATATTTGCACCATGAGGTGATATATTTGCATAACTATGCTTTCAAAGCTGACGCTAACCATACAGGTTATTGACCAGAAGTCAAACCCTAAATATTTGTGACAGTGAAATCAAAGCATATTTTTATTATATGATTATATTTCTAAATTGCATGTCAAGCCTGTCTTAACTAGTACTGTGACTAATGCAGTTTTAGTAGGATTTAAAATGTCAAAAGAACATCTATACTTCGGCTTAGTATAAAGTAGAAGTAATTGACCTTCGTTTCTTCTGTGTATGTGGACTCTGCCCAATAAAATACAATTGGTTGCTGAGCCTTGACTAATCGCTTCCAAAGTCTTGCTTGCTCGGTATTCCACCTTTGTTCCACCAGAATCATTTTCCAACGTCGTAATATTTGTTGGCTACTTACCTTACAACTTATGGCAAGTGGCAGTGCTCCAAAAATGACATCGTAAGCGACAACAGTAACTAAAATAATAGCTACGTTCAGTACAAGTGGAATCACAGACCATCCTTTTATAGCTGCCCAGTTGCCACACACCACGGCAATCATTCCAATCGCCATCAAATCCCCACAAATAATACGCATCATTTTCTCCCCACATCTATTAATAGTATGGAGTTCCCTGTATAACTTCAAGGCAGGCCAACATAAACCCAATCGCGATATGGTGGACAAACACTGCATGTAGGCACGGCAAATCATAATTACGGAAGGTATTATTATGGAAAACGTCCTACCTCCCTCCATGAGACACCAACTCGTGACAATATAACGAATGCCTTGTAACCCTAACGACATTGGACGGTGCTGCCTCAAAAGATCAGAAAGAAAATAGTCATAGAAATAGTACAAAGGATCCACTTCCATGTACAACCCCAAGAAGGGTGTAACGTAGGCAACCAAAGTAATGATTAGTGTTATCCCATAAATCAGAATTCCGTAAGGGTCCGCATCATCATTTCGACTTACAATTTTTTGAATTTCTGGAAAACAGCAAGCTAAATATTACATTTGTGTATATATATATTGCCTATAATATTTCATACAATAACTGCTGTTAGCTCACCCCTTGACAGCAACGTTCTATGTCCCACCAATGTACTGTAGCCAACTACAGCTCCGTTTTGGCGTAACCTCCTTTCAAACAGTTGAAGGTTATCATGGAATTCACATATTTCAAACCTTCTGGTCTTCAGTACATAGGTAATTCGAAAATGAACAAGGATGCCAAGTGCAAGAAAAAAATAAATTGCAAATACCTACTTTCAAAATTGTACTGAAACGCACATCTATAAATCAAATGTATTATTGCCAGGAGGATGAAACACATTGGCCCGACATTCAAATGCAAACGAATTAAGTTTTGGAAATTTGTTTCTGCTTTGTATCTTTCATTTGAGGGATCAAAGAGCATTGCGTGACTCCCTAGCATTTTTCCGTAACAGTCGTTGTGAAGTTGCCTGGCTTTCCAATACAAGGGTGTGGCCATTTCAAAGGTATACAATTTAAGTGTGGTTTCTGAGTTAAATCTAGCAGCTTTACTAGCCCTCTTGTAGGAAGACAATGCGTGTTTAGCCAAAGAGCTGTGTAAAAGTCGATCGTATGATTGCTGTATGGCAGGCTGAAATAAAATTAATTTAAAAAGATTTTAAGACTGGAAGCTACTGGGAAAAATATAAAATAACCGGTGTTAAGACGAAATGGAATGAACCTAAAAGTGGTTTTCAGTGCTGCCCGTATTTAAAACAAGTCGGTGGTGGATTGGTGGATTACTTTATACTGGAGGATAAAATAAAAATTAATTTAAATCAATATTAAGACAAGGGTAAATAGGACAATTCAGAGCTGCAGGTAATATACCAAAGCTACCGTCAGACGGTAAGAAGTGAACTGAAAATTCGTTTATGTAGTTTTTCCTCTACAACATTTCTTTCCAACATATTGCTTTATTTTGCAGGCTTAACCTTAAAAAATATTTAAATCAACATTATAACGGTCTTTTTGAGAGGTACAGGTACACATTTGAAAAACATCGCTAGATGGTTAGAAATCAACCGAGTCGGTTTTATAACATTAGTGCTTTTATTTCATAAAATATGGCTTTTCTATCTTACTGTATATTGCAAAGTAAAATAAAATAAATTCAAAAGGGAAATGAAACATTTATAAATGAATATTCATACTGATTTTTAGAGCTACATGTTAAAACATGTTTATAAACGTAGATTTCTCTCAGCAACTAAAAAGTAGTTATTATTGCTTTTGGTCTACAAAACATGTTGCTCATATATTAGTTCATATATTATTTGGTAGAACAGTTTTTACGGATATATGTAAAAATTAGTTGCCTTCAGAACTTACGAGTGAAATGTTAAAAGTATAGCTTAATGTTTCTTGCATTATTTAAGTTTCAAAATTTTATGTACTTGTTTTTTAGTACTGGGTATTTTTTGTAAAATAAGATTATTAATTTATGTTTGACGGCGATGCAACAGTTAATACGTACTATGAGAAGGAGAAATAATTTCCCGGTATTTTTTGGCGTTTTGCACGATTTTTTGTCGACTTCCGCATTGACTGAATTTATTTCAAAAGTTAAAATAAACATATTTTAATTTAGCAACCCTTAAATATTGCGAATACTTAAAATAATTTAATTTAGTAAAATGTTTTCACGATCCTCAATTACCTAGACACAACATCGGTAAACATTATCGTGGTGAGAATATTCAACACAACTAGCGCAGACATCCCTCCATGTACACATTATATATCAGACCCAAAGGTTCAAAGATGCGATCGTCAGTTCTACAATGGCTGTCATCAACTTTATTAGGCCACCACGGAGTGAATTCCTTTTATTGCAGAATATACTGTGACAGGGGGTTGCAATCCATTAGCTGTACTAAACAGGTTTTAACTTTCAACGTACACTGTAATGTAAATGTAGTTTTCGTATATGGTTACAAGTAATAATTAATTAATATATATTTAATAAAGAATTTTACGTTTTGACCGATTTATATTTAACGAACAAATGTATTTTTGCAATATGGTGTGACCCGTATGCGTTTCCCAGAAACGATTATCAGAAAGGATTAAATGAACCTATTAGTTTATTGGTAACTGAAACGTCAAAATTACGTAGTTCAATCGTGCGTGAATGCGAGTTATGTCGTTTTGAACACGTAGTTAGTTGGTAGTAATAATCGGTACTTGAAATGTCATATTTGAACATACGAGTTAAATCTTGAGTAATAACTAGATTGCTGTTATGTTGCCGGCCCGCGCTTTTAGTTATTTTTATTACAAACGCCAATATTAGGATTGTATCACTTTTTCGTGCAGTTTCCTGATAGATCAACCAATACCGTTATGGATATAAATACAAATAAGTTTCTCCCGTGGGTTCTTCTGGAAATACTCCTGTCGAATGTATATTGTGGCGACAACATTACACAACCGCATTTCCCGTTGCCCCACAAAAAAAATCCGACTGAAATCGCAGCACCGATGGAAAATCATTGATTAAAAGGTCCATTTTTAATGAAACGCTCCATTAAAAAAATTGGTATGCGCGCCGCAACCCAACTGACAGGACAGAATATGTACGTTGGTACTAGCATCCACAGAAAACTAAATAAACGAGTTTCTTTATTATCCACTGTATCAAATTCACATGTCATTTGATAACTGAGAGTTATACTGTCTTTGTATTATATAATTATAAATATGAGCGTGAGCAAAGCAATCCTTAAAATAATTAAAAAGTACAACAAACATATTTGAATAAGTTGCTTTGGCGCTAAATGCGTCTACCAGTGGAAACGTTAGCATTAGAAAGTGTTTTAAATTTTGAATTTTATGTGGTTAAAGCACAAATTTTATTAGGGTTTTGCAATTTCATTGCCTTTTTTCGGTAGAGTTATTAAAATAATGCATTGGATCTTAAATCATTTTATATTCAAAGTTGCAGAACCGCAACTTGCAGGGTTTTAACAAGTAGCAAAGGTCTTATTGTTTTATATTTTAAAAAATGGGCACAACGCCGTTGCCCTATCTTATATAATTTAAATTCAGCAACCAAAATTTTGCTAGCATTTAAAGAGCTATTCAAATGATTTTTTCTTTGTGACATGTTTGTTCAATCTAAATAATTTTCCTTTTCTGAAGCAAATATCTACGCTTAATTTTGGTGCAGTTAAAATTCCCATGTATATTATTTAACTTTTAACTGTAATAAAATACAAATTGTTTTATAACTCCAACTATGTTATTCTGTCGAGTAGAAATGACGTTTTCTGCTTGTGACTTGGTAATAAATATCAAAATTTAGTGTATGAAGAATAGTTCTGGTGTAAAAGAAGTGATACTAAACTCATTATGACATTATCGCAATACATCTGATTATTTCATATAGATGCTCAACCTTAGATGGAAATAATAAACCTGTTTCCCGATCCTGTTTTTTCAATCACTTGACTCAATGTATATATTTCTATCTTGACATATACACACCATGATTTGAACATAATAATAGAATTATTGTATTGTGCCATCATCTGATAATAATTCAAGTTGATGCAGATATAATGAACTAAATATTACTGAAAAGCTCTTAAAATTAGCCAGTATTAGTTGCAGAAATAATATATTTTAAATCAAATTTTAGATGTTTGTATAAGGTCGCATTAT